>JAQIWU010001319.1:0-17312 GCA_034696445.1 Isotomiella minor
CTGGAGGACCTCCGCCACATCCCATGGACTCAAATCCAATGATCCTTTTGTCCGTGGAGTACGTCGTGAAGCAATCTATGAACATTTCCATTCAAAGTCATTCCTTGTTATACAGTGAGAACAATGACCAACCAGTTTCACCCGTTGGGCATTTCTTGCCAAAGTCTGTGAAAATTCTCGTCATTGTCAATTCTTCTTCTTTCTTTTTTGTCTTGCCATTCTTATTTCTTGTTTTGTCTGCAATGAATTTCCTCAGGCCACGAATTATCAACCGTAATTCAGAACAGAGCCTCACGTCACTGGATTTTGCCTTGGATGGATGTGAATCTCCGTAGCAGGCAATGCAGTATGTCGAGGCGTTTGTATAGCTTTCAGCTAATTCGTAAAAGTACATGACATTAATGCCAGTTGGAAATGAATGAATTTTCCGATGGCTCTTACGATTATCGAATAATCCTCCTGCAGCAGGGGAGATGTGGTGGAGAAGACAGACCAATGAGATTAGTGAGAGGAGAGCAACCGAAGGAAGCATCCTGCTTATTCCAACAGACCTTACCTAAGTCCTTTTCGTCTGGTGTCCTTATGTCTTTGCTCAATTTTGTGATCTTGGAACAATAGGAATCAAAATATGAACATTGCAATCTCAGGACTCCTAAACATTGTCCCCAAACAACGAAACCGTAAACGAGTGAAGTTTTGATAGGCTTCATTAGGGTACTCCATCCCTGCGAAGAAAAGTTTAGGCGTTGTGCAGTAAGTACGCCAGAAATATCGCAGGTCGACAAATATCATAGGCTATGCAAACATAATGAGGCCTTTACACTGGGGGGACCATTTCAAACTTTCTTTCATGGGAGAATATTAATATTAAGAAAAAGATCTTAGCTTATCAAACACGACACCTTGTGCATACTTTAGATACTCGGACCTTCAAGATACCTGATGCTATTTTGACTAAAAGAATGTCAACTTGATAATTCCACTGTAATGCAAAATATCAGAATTTATTACTGGAGTTATACACTGAAATGCGTCTCCACATGTCTAAAGGCGCGGTACAATAACTATATAGGATCTTCTTATGATTGGCAAGGCACGCGACTCAATCATTTAACCAAAAGATGCTACACAGCTTTCCATACTGCATACAAAAAGAGTTTTGGTCGATTAGGTAAGGATAAGAACTGTCCGAAGAATTGTCCCGCACACTGCCATCATTGTCAACAACATTGGACTGCTGTAATAATAGAAATGATCAATTATTCTAATGGCAGCTTACTATCCTGATTCAACTATTTCATACCCAACTGAAATACTTCCGCCTTCTTTAATCACATACTCGTAATTGCAGTATGCATGAGGCATTGTGCGTTCCTTCTTCTTATCCTTGTCGCTCAGCTTGCCATCTTTGCGACTCAAAAGCTTATTTTCACAAACGCATGTCTCCAGTTCTTCGTTCTTTCCTCCAAAACGAATGTACCCTGTCTGACATGGCTCTCTCGGCTCCGCAGGTACTTCTGGAGGACCTCCGCCACATCCCATGGACTCAAATCCAATGATCCTTTTGTCCGTGGAGTACGTCGTGAAGCAATCTATGAACATTTCCATTCAAAGTCATTCCTTGTTATACAGTGAGAACAATGACCAACCAGTTTCACCCGTTGGGCATTTCTTGCCAAAGTCTGTGAAAATTCTCGTCATTGTCAATTCTTCTTCTTTCTTTTTTGTCTTGCCATTCTTATTTCTTGTTTTGTCTGCAATGAATTTCCTCAGGCCACGAATTATCAACCGTAATTCAGAACAGAGCCTCACGTCACTGGATTTCGACTTGGATGGATGTGAATCTCCGTAGCAGGAGACGCAGTATGTCGAGGCGTTTGTATAGCTTTCAGCTAATTCATAAAAGTAAATTATGACATTAATGCCGGTTGGAATTAAAACTATGAATTTTCCAATGGCTCTTACGATTATCGAATAATCCTCCTGAAGCAGGGGAGATGTGGTGGTGGAGAAGACAGACCAATGAGAGGAGTGACAGGAGAGCAAACGAAGGTAGCATCTTGCTTATTCCACAAGGCCAATTCAGTACCGATGTCTTTGCTCAATTGTGTGATCCTGAGGCAATGGGAACGAAAATACGTGCATTCTAATCTCGAGTTTACCAATTCTAATAGATTCTCTTTATTATCACAAGGAAAGTTATTGAGCACACATGGAGATGACATGTTTAGAAATCATTGTCCCCTAAACAACAAAACTAAATAAATTCCAAACGGAGAACCTGGAGTCCAGAACCTGTCATTATTGCCAACAACGTTGGACTGCTGTAAAAAAGCATGCATCAAGCATCAACTCAATCATGATTCTTGAGTTGATACTTGATCATTAGAGCATGTCCTGCAAATCCTGAGGATTACATACTTCAAAGATCGCGATGAAATGCGACCGAAGTGGTCAGATCATTGAAGAATAAGGCAATGTGATGTGATACTTGCTATGAATCCAGTCTTTAGATCATTGACCCAGACCTTTAATTACCATTACATATACTTTGGTAGTTAGTGATCCTGATTTCCATCTCCACTCTACACTGCTTGCGCGTTTATTTTATTTTAGTGTTCCAAAATTAGATTGTACTTTCATACTCGTTTCATCATCATCTGTTAACTGTGTGTTTCTGAAAATTAAGATTTTTGGTTGAATGAAAGAGTGGAAGGAGAAAGTCAGAAATACAAATTTTTTCTATGAATTGATTTTATTTTTGCATAAGTGAGCCGATGGACTGTAATTTGAGAGAAGCTTTGCCACCAATTCTCACTCTGCCTCCAGAGGTGAGACTTTGTCAGGTCCTTAGGCCCCAAATAAATTATCTGCATTAGGTAAGGGGACAAATATTCAATTTGCTCAAATCTCAAGCCGCCGTAAAGTGTCGAGAAGTCTGTCATCAGTTCAGAGAAGATGTGGACAACTACGTGGAGTTTAAGGCACTTTTGGACGAAACAATTGGAAATGAGGGTGGATGGTTCTTACCTAGAATCTTAAAGTTAAGGCTGAAGGAAATTACCGTAAGGAGTCTATTTGGTCCCCCTGATCTCTTTGGTTGGTAGGAATAAGAAAAAAGGTTAACTTGATTATGGAAATTGATTTACCATCCTTCTAAAGGTGAAAGTGATACCGGAGGTAGTCTTCTGCTGAAGTATCCGAACCTCTTGCGCAAAATTTCTCTGCCTAACTCAAAAATATCTGTTGATAACTTGCACCACATTTTGGTCCAAAGCTCTGAGTCTTTGGGAACTGTGGAATTGTCATTGAGTCCTCCAACATCTACGAGCTGTACAGGTTGTCTGGAATTTATGACTAACTGGTTCTTCTGGTCCAGCCTTCAATCCGATTTCATTTTTTACAGAGTTGACCGTAATCCCTCAGAGATATAATTGGAGTCACTTGAAGAAACTAATTCTGGGTTTATCCACAATACCACCGCCAGACTCGACAGACCATGTATTAGGTCCTCCTTCAGCATTGAAGGTAGCCTTTTATAGACTAACTCGTAATGTTAAAGAGCGTCTTCCTTTTTATAGGATGGCACAATTCCTTTGCTTCTTCTGACATCGAAATTCAATGTATTGAGCACATTGAAACTGCACATTCGCTGCTTGGGATTTAAGCAAGTGTCTCAACTCACTGCTTTGACATTAGGTGTTATCGGAGAAAGTAGTTGGACTCTCAGAATTTTTGATTTCGACCTAATTCAAGGTACAATATTCTATAAGCTTTTTGTAGGTGATGTAGGTTGCAGAATGTTCATGTTCATTGCATTGCGTGCTTGTAGGCCATGGCGTTCCTTCCTTGGAAGAAAGACCTCTTGCGGACATTGACGCCAAGACCGTTGATACAGAGAAACTGCGCAATGTTGTTTCAATCGAGGAGGCAAGGATAGTCAATTCCACAGCCATTGGCATACAACATTGGACAGAACTTCTTTCCAATCAAAAAGTCAGTGATTATAGACCCTATAACACTTGTGGAATCTAATATTTTGATGGGTATAGAACCTACGGTCGTTGGAAACAGATATACTTCCGGCTCCTGCAGCTCTGTTCCGTCAAATAATATTGAACAATGCCACATCTTTGGTCAGTCTAGACCTCGGGGACTTGACTTTGGACTTTGATGATGAGACCGCAGCGATTGTCCCTTTCGATGTGTCAATCTTTAGCGGGTGTATTTATCTAAAAAAGCTTACACTTGACAGGTATGCTTCAGACTTATTATTCTAACCGTTATACTCACTGATCTAAATATTCTTAGGAACTCAATAATTCGTCGACGAGGAGACATTGATACTCATCCCCCTGAACTTATCAATTTGTACAATCTCCCTTCTTCTCTGCTCGAGCTGAACATTAACTACTTTCTAGTGTCATCCGTCGACTTCCTCCTTCTGTTTCTTCCAAACGTGCTTCCAAACCTGGGATCACTAACACTTACTCAATGTGGGAATTCTGGACCCTTTGGCGTAGACGGATCCGTTCTGCAACAAATCATCTCACTTCCGTTCGTCTCATTTATTGAGATTTCACCCCTCCATTTTTCAGACGAAGAAGAAACGCTCAAGCTTAATTTAATCCTTTCAACTTTTGGCTATTCTTTGGGACACTCGTACTTTCAGTTGAGAAGGGTGGACCAACAAAGTGAAGATCATGGCAATGAGAGTGGAAGTTCAGATCTCAGCGACTTTTGAACTGTATCTTTATTGTGACTGTTTGTAAAGGAAATACCCACGTTGTCTGTTTTAACTATTGTAGCAGATACATTTATTCTTCACACAAAGTCCACCCAGCGTCCTGTCAACTTTATTGCAAACTATCCAGCATTGCTGATCATTCTCTGGACTGCAACTCCCAACAAAATTTCGGCTGAAAAACTTGGCTCCTTCTGTCCAGCATATTGTAGCTAACAAGATAAAGGGAAATGCAATATGATGAAGTATTTGAATAAATGCTGTTATTCATACCTGCAACAATTAGAAGAACCAATGCTATCCACTTCTGGGGACGCACCAATTGGAACGGGGAGGACATCGTGATTATTGTGGTCACACTAACTTTTGCCGGAATAATTCAGAGGATGAATTTAGCTTCCAATTTCTTGCAGAAACACAGCATGTCACACTTTGTGAGGCTTTGTTCTGATTGAAAGAATAAAGTAGGCTGTGCAATGGATTATGCAACCAACAGTCAAATGAGAACGGAAGTAAGAAACATGCTGAAAATAGGGCTTCCTTCCGTTTCTTCTCACTCTGCCTCACAACACTGTAGTGCATAATGAACTTCAATATTGCTATTGAGGGCATCATTCTACATCTTGATGAGAGAAGAGAACACAAATTAAAGACTTTACGTAATTCTTAATTGTTGTCTTACGGTATCCCCTTGCAATTTGTTAGTGTGAATATTCAAAAGGACTAGTTCTGTTTGAGTAGCACTTCATGATTTCCACAGAATGACTAGGTAAATAGAAATGAAGGGGCCGGAGTAGAAATGAAGTGTAATGTACATTTAGAAAACTATATTTGCAAATCATAACAGCAATAATTGTTCAATTTTCAACAAGCTGGAGTCATTGAAGGGAGTTGCAGTTGCAATATAGTGGCTAAGATGGCAATTTCAAATCCTCCCCAACTACACCTTTCCATTTTTATTAGTACGTATTTTATAGTAACATTTGACATACTGACATGTCAGGCATTTCAATTTGGAAGTAATTTTAAGAACTGCATTTTGGAAATACGTGTTGACAGCGAGGAGCTGACACAATTCGAGAGCTACTTCCCCTGTACCGACAATACAATAATTTTTGCGGCTCCAATAGAGGAGGAGGATGGTGCTGGTGCTGGGCATTCTCAGTCCCCCCTGCTGGGGAGGTTTATTAATTGTACAGTCTCCATCATTGGTAGTAATGATGCATCCACGCTGCACAAGTCATTGGAGTCATTAGTTATTCATAAACGAAACCCATCTTTGATTGTAATTCATACGACTACAGATAGCGTCGGTTTGAAGCCGCTTCCATACTTGAAAACAATTTTACCAAAGTACCCTTTTACCTCCACCTTTCTATTCGCCAGTTCAACCCGTGACGATGGTGGTAATGTTTGGGAGTTTTATGGAATTTGCTTGTACTGTGCGGATCAATTCACCTTCAACAGACTAGATTCAGACATGAGGAAGGAGTCGATACGAAAGATTTGGTTGAACAGTTTAAAGAACGTAAATTGTCATTTGGTCGAGACTTCACCAAGCGTACTAGGCACTGACGACGACAATCAGTGTAGGTTGCAGCAGTTACGAGAGACTACTTGCCTTTTAATAGTACTGAGGTAAGTTATGTTTCAATTCAAAGTCATCAACGTATGGGGGAATGTGAAACTTATTTTTTTTTATGCAAGGGACACCTACAACTTCACACCGATTGCGACTGAACTCAGTAAGCATCCAATCGGTAAGGCACACCGAACGAAAATAATGACGGGTACACGGATACGAACCCTCTTTCTCCAGCCACCGACATCTTGGAAGGAAGCGTGGTCGTGGAGTCTTTACGGATGTCGACATATTCTCTTGGAATACCAATCATTCAGACGAAAGGAAGCCCTTTCTCCAACATCAGCATTTATAACGACTTTCCAACCACTCGTTTGGACCTCACTTTTCCTCACCTTTTCCCTTACCGCCCTTGTAATTAGGCTCTTGATTTCCAATACCAAGTTTTTTGGGGAAGTGTCATTTTCTCTGTTCAGACTTTGGTTGGAACAGTCTTATTCCAATATGTTACAGTCTCAGAAGACTTCTTCAAATCGTGTTTGGCTTGTAAAGTTTGTGATGGCCCTTTGGCTCCTTGTTACATTTGTTCTGAATGGGATGTATAAGTGTGAAATGTATTCCTCTCTATTTGACGTAGTCGTTCCTCATAACCCGAAGTCAGTAATTCACCTTTCAGACACAGAGCTGGACGTTTATACCATGTCGACCTCACTAGGCTCGGGTTCCTCCTTTGTGAAAGTGATTCTACCAGACGCTATAGAAGCCTTTAACACTACATTTCCAGATTTATCAAACGCATATAAAACATTGGGAAAGAAAATCCATCTTGCAAAAGACGACAGTTTCGCCTTGAACAACTTAGCAATGTCCAGAGGGAGGAAGGAATTCATTGTAATGGACATTTCCTCTGTTGTTGCTTCTGTAAAAAAGGAATTTCAAATGCTTGGTACGTACGTCCCATCTCGACGACCCACCCCAGCTTTTACTGTCCTTCAGCCTTGGATTCTTCAGAAGAATGCATTCTCCACCATTTTCAACAAAGGTCTGTCAGTCCTGGTGGAGTCGGGACTTTATGACTACTGGAAGGATGGATTGGAAAAATGGTGGATAATCAAACAAATTAAGGAGGGGAAATCTTCTGGACCGAGGCATGTTAGAAAGTTCCTACAAACGCTATTCACGTACTACGACATGATGCATGCACTCAACACCATTAACGTCGAGGGTGACGCTATCACTTTGGACAAATTGTCCGGTGGGTTTCTTATTATGAGTGGTTTGTACACTTTGGCTCTTCTGTTTTTCACATTGGAATTTATTTACGTCGCCCTTTGTCAATTCCGGGATCGGATAGTGGCAACTTATGTAAATAATAGAATAGAATTTCCCTTCATAATGTAACACCTTTCTTTCACCTCAAAAATGTGTCTCTCCGTTTTCGGCATATCTTCCATGTGGGACTTATCTCCCCCGAGGGTAGCTCAATGATATCCTCCTTCTCAAGGTAAACACAGTCAAACTTGCAATCCTTCCCGTATTGGTTTTTAATACTTTGAGCATCCCCAATTTCAATGAGTCTCTGTCCAACGCAGTTATGAAAAGTATGACCTCTACGATTTGTTTTCAATAAAGTTTCATGATTGCCAACAAAATTCAAGGTGTGATTTTTGCCAAGGATTGACACAGGACCGGAATGGGGGCTATGAGCTACTTGAGTCTCTGTAGAGTTCCCTTCAATTTGAATCCCCCAATTGAGATAGTGAGGGTTCAGATCAGTGACAACTAATCCATCCAAACAATTGCGTTTTCCAGTCCTGAATGTAATTGCGGTTGCTTCCTTTTGGAGAGCTTCATTTTCTGAGTCCAGAGCGTATATAATTTGAGACAGAGTGTTATCATTTCCAGCGACATTGATTCCTTTTCGTGTGTTTTTAATGGTGATATTACTAACTGAGTTGTGATCCCCCTTTATTTCCAGTCCGATGTCACAGTTGGAGAAAATGACATTCGACACCATGTTATTTTTCCCATTTAGCCCCAATTGAGCCTTTCCTTTGCGCCTCCATTGTTTCTCCTGACAGGGATTTTTGTTCCCCTCAATGTTTATGCAAGAGATTTCACATCCGCTACATCCCTTAGCCCTGATGCTGCCTTCGATAATGGACATAACAAAGTCCACTTTATTTTTGGATTGAGTTGTCAGAATTACGTTCGAGCTTCTCATCTCAAAGTCCCCAACATACGTATGTCCATCCAGCAGTTCGATTTTACAGTCAGTGTCTGCATTTTGTAGGAAATAATGAAGATATTCTTCATTGTAGGCGACTCTTGTATTTACTTGCAGTTCCACCTCCTCAATCGACTTGAATCTTAGGTCGCAGTCCGCGTAGGTTAATTTCTCAACAAGATATTTAGAATTCGTCACTTTTGGGTGGAGATCAACGACGTCGCTTGTATCTCTTGCCACAAGTAGGTCAAACATCCAGCTTAGATGCTCAGGAAGGATTGGTTGGAGCACTTGCCAAACAATTAGCCCCAGTGAATATAGGTCACATTGTTTGGTGTAAATGTGACTGTCACATTCAGGAGCCATGTAGAGCCCTCGCCATCGGGTGAGTTTTCTTTGTAGCCTTCTTCTGGGAGTCGATTTGTGGTGACTTATTTCATTGTCCTTCTTGATATACCGTACAAGGCCAAAATCCCCGATTTTAACTGGCAGTCTAAAACCCTTGGCTCCAAAAAATACGTTCTCTGGTTTTAAATCTCGATGCATAATGTTTTCTGTATGAAGGAATCGTATCCCCTCAATTAATCCTTTGACAATTTGTACATCCACCTCCAAGTCAACGACTTTATCTCTCACTTCGGGCTCACCCAAGACCTCACAATTTATCCATTCCCGTAACGTTTCTCCACAAAGCTCCATCTTTATGAAGAAAGCATCAAGACCAACCTCTGCGCGAAACATAATGTCTTGAACCACTGTGTCATTGCTGCAATGGCAGAGCTCCACATTTTTGAAAAGCTCCTTCACACACTCATCCCTAAGGTTCTTCTCCAACGCGTCATACAAGGTGACGATATTTGGGTGTTGCTTTCCTTTAAGATACTTGTATTCTCGAAGCATTCGTCGTCTCTCATTTTGAATTTCATCTTCTGTTGGGACTGGACTAGCAATTTGTATATAAGTCACTTTGACTGCATATTGTGAGCATGTTGCCGCTGCCTCTGGTTCAGAAGAGATGGCTTGAAACACCCCCCCAAACGAACCTGATCCTAGCATTGATGTTAGTGTTAGCTTATCCAACCAGTCTGGATCTGATGGTGGCTTCAGATCTGTCGGTGAAGTGTTCAGATTTCCCATGACCGGAATGCTACCATAAGAGACAAGACGTGGTAATATCTTGATTACTTTTTGTAAGAATATTAGTGGTCTTTTGGCGATATTACGCTAAAAGTGGTCTGTGTTGTTAGATCCAAACACTGCAGTTCATGTGGAAGTGCAGGTAGACATTTCCATTCAAAGATAACTACCTGAAGGCTTCCCCTATCTTCATATCAGAGTTGACGGATCATAATCCAAAACAGTTATTGGATGATATGGTTCAGCTTAACAGCAGAGTATTGTACTTGGCTGTTAAATAAATGCTAATGACAGTGTGATGCAATAATCCTGAAACTCCTGCATGCATAATGAAATGAGAATGATTAATTAACCCATAATAAAGGAGTTGAATGGAAGCACTTACATGGGGCACATTGAGAAACGTAAGAATCAACGTGTTTCATGTTATGACTTTGCGACTAATCTCTTTCCTGTTTCCTTTTTGATAAGAAAAAGATGACAAGTCTCCGCAGTTTGAAACACTTGTGGTAGTCTGCATCCACGTGCGTCTTCTAATGCACTTAGTGAGTTATAAATAGAGTTGAGAGTTTTTTGCATTCAACTTTCTATGAACTAACATCGCTGACCTTCAAAACAAATGAAGCTGGAATATTTGATTGCTTTGGTTTTGGTGTTGCTTCCTAAATGCATGGGTTGGGAATTGGACGACGATGAAAAAGCCTGGTTTGAGGGTAAGCAATCAAAAGGACAAGGTCATAAGTCTGTTGTGTGAATTCTTATGTAGAAATTGATTCACCCACCAATGCCCCAAAGGAGAGACGCTTCACAAGAGAAGGATTGTGTGACCATGATCCATTGACTTCTCTTATGCTAAAATCTCTTCTGGACTCACAAATTAGGATGCGTACGGGAGACGCATCCCGCAACATGCCTCCCATTGACCCTATGAACATATCCTCTATCCACCTAAATGTCGAAAACGAAAAGCACGTTTACAACGTCAGTCTCTTGTAAGTCACCAGCCAAGGCGTAGGATGGACTAAATTGAATTACTCTTTTGCAGGAATGTAATGGCAAACAATCTGTCATTCTTTGACATCAACTACATCAGGAGCGATTTGGCGGAGATGAGTTGCAATGTTTCCATTTCAATCAATTCGTTTTCAATTTCAGGTAAGCATTTTTTATCTCCATTCCTTTTTTTATCTATATCTCTGTCATGCCAAAAGGAGAGTACCGGCTGAGGGGACTCACCAAGATGAGACTGATATGGATTCCTATATTTGGAAAGGGAATATTTCACTTTGAACCGAGAGGAGCCACAGTCTCAGTTTATGGAAAGCTTGGATACAACTCAAACAACACACTGGAGTTGGAAGAATTCGATTTTGGCTTGAGCATGGAAAGTATGAATGTCCAATTCACAGGGATAATGGGGGCAGGGGCTCGAGTTAGCAGGGCGTTGAATAAAGTATTTAATGCCATTGGTTTGAAGTTATTTAACAAAGTGGAGCCTAGGATCCATGAGAGGGTTAGGGCTAGAGGAATTATGGAGATTAATCGCATGCTCAAGGTATGGCCTCTCCACAATTACATACAAACGTTCTTTGGATATTATTGTGTACCACGCTTTAGGGAATTCAGTACAACGGCGAAATGTTTGAAGAGGCCATGCAACAAACCATATATTGTCTTTATGGATGATCAAATTAAAAACAACAATAATTTCTTATGTCATGATCAATTCAATATGCCTCCAAGACTCAAAGTTTCATGAATTGCTGAAAAGCTTTCCTCGTCCTCTTTTGGAGTTCCACCAGGGTTGCAAACCTTCCTGTATCTCGCTTCTAAACACTCTTTGAACTTGCGAACTGCCTTAACGTTGCATTTATTGTTTTTTGGAGGTGGGAGATCAGGAACTTGTATAAAAAAAAAATAGAATCGAATGGTCATCAAAACTGAAGTTTAAACATGCATAATTAATTCAACTCACGATCTTTTTCACAGTCATCCAATGCCTTCATCATTTCCTCTTTGGCGAATTGATTTTGCTTACTGATGTCCAACTGGTCCGCCATCTTCTTAATGTGCTTTTTGTTAATTCGATTATTCTTCATGACTCCAGGATAGTGGTGTGCCAAGCACAGGGCCCAACACTATAGCATCAAAATCTACATGAATTAGTTAATCTTTTACTATTAAAAATGCTAAAAGATTACATATCGATTGGAAATCCCTGCACAAGATGCAGAGGCAGTGATTCCTGTGAGAATCCAATCCGTAGGAACATCAATCCGTTCCTCGTTGCAGTACGCATGGTCCTGGACTTCTTTGGCAATGTCAACATTTTTTCGCCCATCCTGATAAGGAAGACAGGAAGCATGAATACAAATGAAGGGTTAATTTGAGACTACAATGAATTTTTTCACTGACACAGTTTTCCAGAAGGAAGATGAAGACGCTTAGAACCAGGAGGCCTGAAGCTGTGTCTTTAGGAGTCCGTTTCATGACCTGTCCGTATGTACGATGCATGGTAAGTTAAAGTTTCAAGCTTAAAAATTTGCATTTTTTGACACAATGGAGCATTAGCGAATCGATTTACTGCAAATAAGTGCAATAAATGGCTAATAACTTGTCCAAAAACTATGTTGGCAAATGCTGTACTCATTGCATAAAAAAAGAATTCATAAGTTCTTACAACTTTATTAACAGTTAAAGTAAAATTAGTAAAACACATCACACATTGTTTCATTCGTACCTTTTCCACACAATTTTTACAACTATCTAACTTGTCCAGCATTAAATTATTTCGTTGACAGTTGAAGACTTAATTTTATTACTCCTATTTCTATACTCAATCTTAAAAGTACAGCTATAAGTACAGTTAAATTAAGTTGTGTCGTGTCAAGCAGTAAATTCATTAATTCATTAATTCATCTTGGGTAGCAAGTACAAAAACTACTTTTAGAATCATACATTAATTAATTGCATTTAAAAGTCTTTCTGCGTATATCTCTAAACTACATCATCCTCTTTGCTTTCAGTTCAATTTATCAAATGCCAATAAACTCCTACTGCTTAGTACATCATCATCGGTAGAAAAAGCTACAGATAAAGAGATTTAAAAAAAGTATACAAAATAATTTTTAATGGACCCTGCTCAATAAACAAAATAAAGACACGTGAAATGAAGGCAATGTAAATATATGGCATTTGACCAGCGCAGTGGCGATTGTATCTATTCGAAGCAAAAGAACTTAACATGACCAGAAGCACCACTTGAAATACACCTAATTAATTACCTCTACATGAAAGATGCTCTTGGAAGTTACGCATTCCGGATTTGACATTAGAAAAAAAGTCGTTTAGATAAGCTAGAGAACGTCTGAATATCATTTTACCCCAAAACAGTGTGATTGATTACATGAGCATGACTTATTCTCTTTCACTATCTCTTTGATGATGACTTTACGTTGGAAAACATGTCTTCCAGAGGCAAGCTAGGGTCTTCCGTGGACATTGTTACAATTTTCGAGTTGTTCAGAGGAGAATAGGTGGAAGAGGAAGTTCTGAATTTTAATAGTTTAGAGAAACCAGAGTCAGAGGATTGACTTCTTATCCTCTGTTGGTGGGGGATTGGGGATAGTTTAGGTTTGTTAAGTTGTAGGGAAGATAATAGCTTTTTATTTGGGCGTAATCTCGCTTTCAAGTAGGCTGCTGTGGTGCTTCCGTCCTGCTCGGTGGACTTGTCCGTTGTGGTTGACGTGGATTTGACTGGTGAATTGGTCCTTTCTTCCTCCTCTTCGGTTTCTCCTCCATCGCCATCTTTAGCTTCCAAAAGCTCGTCTTCTTCTTCTTCCTTCACAGTACGGCCAGTGGTGGTAGTGGTGGTGGTAGTTGAGGTACGAAGAGTGGTCGAATGCGTTGAGGGGGTACTGTAAGACTGAATTGGCCCTTCGGTTGAGACCCTCTGCTCTGTCAGGAAACTCGAATGACCCTCATAATCTTCCGGTGCCTCATCTCCCTTCACTTCTTCATAATTCTGATCGTCTTCACCAGCGTCCTCCGCAACAACTGCTTCCGGTTGTACTTTATTGCTTTTCTTTTTACCAGTTATGGGAATCCCCAAGACTGCTCTTGCCTCATCAGACGTGACTTCTGATGGAGTTCTACCACTGGCTCGAGGTCTCCCCCGGATTTCCTCTCTTTCAACGGGTGCTTTGTCATGGTCGTCTACTTTAATTTGCTGTTTCCTTTGCAGAACTGAACTTTTGCCAGCAATTTCTCTTTTATTTTGTTCCCTATCCCGTAAGGGTTGATCAACTGGCTTCTCTTCCTGTTCGTCATCCTCTCCTTCCCTTTCTTCCTCCTCCTCCTCCTTTTGAGGTGGTGGTGGGGGACGTTGAGGGCGCCTTTGTCCAAGTCGGGGTCGTTGTTTTATGACAACGCGTCGAAGTGGCTTGGTCTCAGTTTCTGCTTTATCAGTCTCGGCATTATTGTTGTCATTGTTGAGAAGCTTCCTCCTGCGTATGGTTCTGTGACCTCTTGTTGGGTCGAACCCATCCTCACCATCGTTGTCCTCTTCTTCCCTTCCCAACTTTTTCTGTGAGTTTCTGAAACTTTGTGGAGTGGCTGTGACTTTTTTCCGTCTTTCCTGAAGGGATTTCAATTTATGGGAGGCGGACCCTGGTGGGATGCGTCGGGCTGGCTTCCTGTTCAAAACGACATCCTGGGCACTTAATCGAATGGATGGTGGAAGGTCATCGTCGTTATTGTTCTCATCCACTGTTTCATCCTCTCTTTGTTGCAACTGTTGAGTTTTTAGTCGCTTTACAGGTTTCACCTGCTTTTGACTGTGAGGTAGAGCCTCTGCTGGGGTTGTGGATTTGCTTGCTGGTGGTTTAAAAGAAGGTCTGGGTTTGGTTTTCGGAGGTGGGGAGAAATACTTTGGAGAATTCTCCTCAAAGTCTTCGTCAGCTTCCGAGACCGAGGAAGAGACTGTAGATGTTGCCACAACTGGTACTGGATCGTCCTTGAATCTGCTACTAAATCTATTTGGTGCTTCTGTCGGCTTTCGTCCAATTTTTACAGTGGCTTGGGTACTAGAACTACTGAAGAGACGTTTGCCGTTCGGTTCGGATTGTTCAGACTGACGAAGTTTCTGCTGCTTCTGTTGTTGGCGAAGTCTAATGCGTTTCTGCTGAGGCTTTTCGGCAACAGTTGGTGGTATTGGAACTGGTTCCTGATCGTCAACATCCTCAACGGGGGACACTAATTCTACAACGGCGGCCTTTTGCGGCGGCGGTCTGGGTTTGCGAGGTCGTAGCCTAGTGGCTTGACTGCTTGAGGGAGGGGGTTCTGTGGAGGATGACTCGGTCGAGGAGAATGAATGGCTTTGGCTCACTTTGACGACAGGCTCTCCAGGGTCCTTGGGCTTATGCTGAGGTCTACTTCGATGTAGATTAGGTCTGACATTTCTTCTTGGAGGTTCTGGTTTGTCTTGCTCGTCTTCATTCTCATCACCTTGTCTCACGGTTGTAGAGACGAGGATGGATTGTTCTGGAGGTGATTGCTGGATTAGTTGCTGTCTCAATTTCTTTCTTTGTCCAGGTCTTATCTTCTTTCTTCTTGGCGGCTGGACTGAGGGGATTGAAGCATTGTCCTCTTCTTCTTCCTCTACGCTTTGTGCAGGTCGTTGAGGTCTTACGAATTTGGGATTCGCAGAAAAAGTCGGCCTTCTTGCGGACTCTCTGATGGGCTCCTCAGTTTGTGCGAGGTATGTGGTTGTGGTCGGAGTTGTGGTGGCTAAATTGGAAAAATAGAATTGGTAAGTCTCAAAATAATAGTTCAAAATCTAAATTGAGTCTTACTATGAGAAACTGTAGGTCTTATTCTTGACGGATGTATCAGCCTCGTAATAGGATTTGAATGTGGGGTTGTAGGTGGTAAAGTTGTAGTCGTCCTATGGCTGTAAACTGGAGTGGCTACCTCCCTATCCCTTTCCTTATTGCCTCTGACTCTTTGCTGTTGTCTCGTCTTTGCTACATTTCCATCAAGAACTGAGGGCATTCGGTCAAACACAGAGTTGATGGGGACGTGAGGGACTGGCTTACCGTAGACGTGATGGGGTGGTATGACTTGTCCTGCATAGAGACCCCCTTCTTTAGCCAACATTTTGCCAGCATAGTAAAGGGGTTTACCCGTGGTGGTCTTTTTCGCAGGGGGACTCTCAATTGTGGAATGCTCCCTTTGTCTGTGACCTCTTGTGGGTGAGGGGGAGGGAGCAAATGAAGGTTGTATGTATTGTGGTCGTGGGGACGGAGTGGTCAAGTGTGGCCGGACACGTCTTGGAGTTTGAGGAATTGGGTCAGGCGTCTGAAGTTCATCAATCTCATTTTGGTGTCTGTTGTTGTTGAAATTAGGACGAATTGGAGACTTATTACTCGAGGTAATTGACTTTGGTCTAGTGATAGCTTGTTCAAACACGTCCACAGGTTTGGCCCTGACTGTAGGCAGAACCGCCGGAGGTTGCGAGACTTCTTCATAGTCCTCGTCATCATCATAATACTCGTCAGTATCTTCGTAGGATTCCGTAGTGGTGGTGGTGGTAGCTCTTGGTGGCAAAGTCACCCTTTGTGAAGTCGTCGTGGGTCGAGTGGTAGTACTCGTGGACGATGGTGGGGAATATGGAGGGAAGGGCTGGATCCTGTTGTTATTATTATTATAATTTGTAGGCCGAGTTCGAGTCCTCTTGGGCACAGTCTCGGGTGTGGTCGTCCTCGTGGGGGTAGAACCTCTCACCCTTGTAGACCCTTGCGAAGAAGTTGGGGGATGAGTACTTGTTTGTTGGGTAGTCGGCCTTAGTCTATGTGGCACAGGAGCAATCTCATATTCCCCCTGTTGAGGCCTTACGTTTTGTCTTATTATATCGCCTCGATTGCCATTTTGCAAATGACTAGTGGCAGGGCTGGTGGAGGGTGAGGGTGGAGGTCTATTTATTGGGATGTCTTCGTGGAAGGGGAAGTTATGAGGAAGTATAATATCTTCTTGTGGAACCCTATTCTTTGGAACTAATGTGTTCACAGGACGTAATTTTGTCTCAGGTCTGGGCTCATTAAAGTTGTTGAATGAAAATGGGCTGTTTAATTTAGGAAAGTTGGGCCCTTGAGCAAACCCAGGACCCTCGTCTTCTTCTTCATCTTCCAAGCTAATAATCTGCTGGTTGAAGGGATGAGGTTGTTGCCTATGCTGTTGCTGCTGCTGTTGTTGGTGTTGCTGCTGAGGGAAAAGTTCGCGTTGTTGGTGTTGTTGCTGATACTGAGGTTGACTTTGCTGTTGGTTGGTAGTCTGCTGGGGTCTTCGAAACCTGTCATCCTGAACTACCCTGGATGGCTTCAGATTTAAAGCGGGCTGAATTGCGTTGCTTTGATCGGGTGGCGGTTTTCTTTCTGAACTCGGGTTTATTTCCACATTTGGCGTCGGCGTTATTGTGGGGGTGAATCGGGGACTTGGAGGGAATTGGAAAGAGGACAGTGGGGTTTGCCCTTGTTGTTGGTTGAAAAAGAAGTTACTATTCTCCCCTTGTGACTGAGAATGGGGTTGTGACCGGGTATTGTAAAAGTCATTGTTCTGAAGGTGAG
>JAQIWU010001320.1:0-17301 GCA_034696445.1 Isotomiella minor
ATAATTAATACGTTAATACCCTTCATGAAATGACCAGCAACCGAAAAGTTGTACAACACACACGGAATGTAATTATTATAATGTACCCTTACCCACATAGCATAAAAACAGATCAAGTCAGGCTTTTAAAATCACATTTAAAACGTCTTATATGTCCAAGATCTTTGGAACCACTGCCTTGGAGACAGGGGCAGAATACAATGTAGAGTAATATAGCGTAATAGATTGTCTGGGTAATATGGCGTTGCCTCTTCTTCTTTCTTAAGTTATAAGGAATAGATAGATGCACCACAATGAAACAGTTACCATTCGTAGAAATATAAAAAAACATATAAAAATTATTTCCTCCTTATTCTGTACAGATAAAATGCCACAAATACACTCCCTCCTATTTTACACACTAACTAACTTTCAAAAAATGACTTTGGTTTTGGTTTTCTGTGCGGTATAAATATAAATATAACCATATTTATATACATTCAATCGCCCACTGGTAAATACTTACATTCATGCACACCGGGTTCACTTTCATGCACACGTTTGTTTCTTTGTTTGTAGGTACCACGAGGTTATTTAACACATTTTATTTAAGACTATTAATTTGTAAAGGCTATGAGAGGTAATCTGGTGATGGTTCTGCTAGAGGTTCTGGCGTAGTGAAGAGGGGATTAGGAAATTCTGGAGGATGAGGAAGGGGGCCTTCAGACTTTGGTCTTCTTCTATACGCTAACAACCAGCAGGAAACTGCTATTGCCACTGCCACCAGTGCTAGCAGTGCAGTGAGAATTAGAGAGATTATGAAACCCACCATGGAAACGCACACTTCCTCCCTTTGTATTAGCTGTGGGGCTGTAATTGGACAAAACAAGTATGTTTTTAGAAAATGTCTCATAATAGCATCCCAATTCCACGCAGTGTTACCTTCAGAGGGGTCTGTGAGACGCTCTTCTCTACGTTCTAATGCTAAGATAGGATTTGACTGAACAGTGACTTCTTCCCTCAATGTTCCCGTGTAGTCGGAAGCTGACGTGGACAAGCTCGCATCCTGGTCGTCGAATACTTGCCTCTTTCTTCTTCCAAAGGCATTCTGTCCACGGCAGTTGACCTAAAGGAAGAAACGTTAGAATGAGTTATTGCTACAAATTTGAGATTAATGAGTTAGGATTGTACCGGTTGACATCTTCCAAAACAGACGCGAACGTTGCACTGAAATTTAATGCTGCTACTACTGGGAAACTTGAAAGCGTTGAAATGAGCAAGGAGTAATTGACTTTCGGGATGTGGATCTACTTCCCACTCTCCAAAAATCGAAGGGTCTGTGGAAATAGAGAATTAATTGAATTAAATCTTATTTACATTGTATATATTAATTAATGGTCTACTCACCTGTGGCACATCCATTTTCATCAGTTACTAAATACTCGCTTTCCTCAGCACCGTCCATTGTTTTAGCAACGCAATTTCGGGCAAATCCACCATAAATTGTTTCAGGTTGTACTTCCACTCGAAGCATTAGTGATTCACCGATTTCGGCTGAGGTAATTTCACTACCAGTGGCTGTTACAATTTTCATGACGCAAGTTGGAGGTGGACCGGTGTTGGCAATTGTGCCTGCAGTTGTCAGCATTGATACGTTGAATCCCAAAGTGATTGTCTTTTCGCCGGTCATGTAGACGCATTTAATGTGATATGCTTGTGCATTGTATGTCACCAATTTTGGATGTCTTTGAATGACAAGGATAAAACCAGCCTGCCCCTGGATTAATTAAAATGTATAACGTAAGATCAGGACAAAAGACAACCGAGGACTGGTGTGAAGTCTACTTACATCCTTATGTTCCAGGCCACAGCTTCCATATTTCACTTTGAAATCCGTAGGTCCCTCGGCGGACAAAACTGACTTTCGACAGCTGGCGTCTTTGGAGTAGCCTTTGACGTATAGCAGCCCATTGAAGTCTTCATTATTCTTGCTAGCATGAAGTTTTATAGTGTCCATGTTTATGTCTACTTGTATTCCATCTGCAAGGCAGTTGACAGTCATATCTGGCGATGGGAAGTCTGTCCTGGCTCTATGTGGCTCTGGTTCTGCAATTTACAACAATTATATAGTTTACCAGTTCTACCAATGTTGATTTAAATGGCGTACCGTAACATCTATCTTCGGGATTCCCGATTTTCCCTGGCGGACAAATACAAGTAGCGATGTGGTTAAGAGGTGTACAGATTGCAGTGGGGGCACAGGGTTTAAAGGCACATGGATTGGCACAAGTGTGATTAGCCAAGTAACAGAACATATCAAGGGGACAGTCATCGTTCGTAACGCAGTCAGGTGGTATTGCTCTACAGTAGCCATTGTGAAGAACGTATTTTTGTTCCACTGGACAGATGCATCGTCCTTGGTTGTCAATTATCATCCCTCTGTCCGTCGCACAAATACAGCGTCCATTCTCATTCACCTTGAAACCTTGTTCGAAGGAACATGGGATGCAGTTTTCATTTTCATCAAGTCCATGACCCGGAGGACAAACACACTTGCCGTCAGAGTCAAGTACAAAACCTCTTTCAAAGGCGCAGGGGATGGCTAAGAAATGAAGTACATCTTTAGAATTGCTGTCCCACTGCTAAATGAGACATACTACTTACGGGGGTCACATCTAACCGCGGCATTTCCGCGGTATCCAGGCAGACATTCACAAATCATTGTTCGTACTGGCAGCGTGTCAACAACCCGGCATTGTGCGTTGATGCCACAAGGCTCTCCTTCCAGACAGGGGTTTTTGCAATTGGTGTTTATGCATGCCAATCCTACAAAACAGAGACAAAATGAGTCACTATTTTAAGTTAGTTTCAAGATAAGACTTACCCGATGGACACTCCTCATCTCTTTCGCAACCAATTTTAACTAATGAAAAAAAAAAACAGTTTCACATTTTCTTATTGTTTCCCACGTTTGACTTTACCTTTCTGACAACTTGTTCCTCTATTCCCTGAAAACCCTGGCGGACATGTGCAGTTGGCAAGGTGAGAATGCACCTGAAAACAAAGAGGTCATTATTAAACTTTTTCTTGTTATTGTTGTTGCGAAAGTCTGTCTGGATTGTCTCTCTCTCCTTCCATCCTTTCATAACAAATGAAAGAATAGGAAAGGTCATTGACTCCAGACGAGAGACAAAGACAAAGACAAAGAGTCAGACGAGCAAAGGCTCAGTTCATCTCCAGACGAGAGACAAAGACAAAGAGAGTCAGACAGAGGTTGCCATCTGCCAAATGCTGGAGGGGAAAGTGGAAGAAGAGAAAGCACCAATAGTGGTTGGCGTGAAGAAAATAGAAAATCATTGCGAATGGACTCCTCAACATTTGGAAAAATTGAAACTGTTAGTCGAGTTTTTCTGCGGACAAGTGCTTGAATTGACAGTGTCTACTACTTTTAGCATTGATTCCATTGATTGGAGTGCCTTGCCTGCCACCCATGCCTTCAGCAATTAAAACATAATTAGATTTATAAGTTTTGATTTGTTGAGACTTGAGAACTTTTTGTAACTTTTAATTTTTGTGATACCACTTTTGAAAACCTGTGATCTAACTGCTGTGATATCAATTTTATGTGTTGTATTACCTGTTTAAAAATGTACTTAAACGGAAAGCTTAAAGTAAGAAAGTTTAAAGTAAATAAATTGTCTCACTCGGCATTCTGCAGGGGTTATACAAGGGTCATTGATTGCGCATGGAGACTCGCAACGAGAATTGATGCAAGCCTTGTTGGATGGACATTGGTCGGATGTTTCGCAACCAATCGTAATGCAAGACACATAAGGATCACCATGAGCTCCCGCAGGGCATTTACAAATGGCCTTGTGCGCGATTCCGTGACAAACAGCGTCTGAAATATGACGAGATTAAGAATGTGTTCTCTAAAGTTAAGTGAGTTAGTGATAAATTTTGTTTACTTCTGGCACATGGTGGTGTAGGCGATGGGGCGCACACGGGTTCACAGTTTCGGTTGATGCAAGCATGAGTGGTAGGACAGTCAGTATCAGATCGACAACCCACCGGATAACATCCATAATCAGGGTTTCCCTCATAATTCTCCAAGCAGGTACAGATTGGTTTGTCTAAACAAAGTATTTGTTAAGAATAGAGTCATCTCTGGATTAAGGTCAACTTACGATTAATGACCCGACAGTTAGCACCAGGACCACATTGGCAAGGTGATCTGCACAGTCCATTTATACAAGCGTGTTCATCTCCGCATTCACTATCCACGCTACATCCCACCGTAACCAAGGATTTCACTGGCCTGCAGGTACCATCATTACCACCCACATAGCCATCAGGACATTTACAAATCATCGTTCGAACTGGAACGGAGTCGACTACGAGACAGATAGCGGGTGACACGCAAGGTGTGAGAGCATGGCAAGGTTGGACACATCTGTCGTTGATACAAGCAAGTTGAGAACTGCAGTCGGAGTCTACAAGGGGTAATTATATCACTCATTAATCTTTTGGTCGTTCAACTTCTACAATTTAGACAAGAACATACCGATGACGCATTCTGGCTTTGGTTCGGGATCACAAGAGATGTACGGATTTCCTAGAAGATAATATCAATTTCCGTTAGTCTCTCTTTACTCTTTTAAGAAACATAAAATGGATAAAATTTTACCAATAAAACCAGGCACACAGCGACACACAGCTAATGAATTAAAAAATCAAAGGTTAAATTTTGCAAGAAGCCGACGCTATTCAATTCTTACCCTCGTGGTTTTCATTAGAACAAATGGAATTCACTGGGGCGCAAGGGTTGTGATTTTGACAAGGAATAACACAATCTCCGTTTATACAAGCCTTGTTTGATGGACATTCATCTGAAAAAAGATTTCATTGTATGAAAATCAGACATAATTAGCATTGCAATTTGAAAAAGCGTACCATTGGATGTGCAACCAATGATTCTACATCCGACGTATGGATTGCCTCTAAATCCCGGACGACACTCGCATTCTATTTCACGAAAAATAGCATTACTTGTAACTTGCCTGTTACTCTTAACAATGGGTAAGAACATACCTGCTCTGTGCCTCAAAACGATACAATCCGAATTGGCCTGCAAAAGAAAATATTAAGTTGCAATACGGATTAGAAGAGAAATAAATCGTTGTCGCAGCTTACCCCGCAAGTGTGATCCAAAAGGCATGGAGATACACATTCGCCTTGTATACAAGCTTTGTTGAGCTCACACTCATCATCCGATCGACAACCAACTATAGTATTACGACAATCGTTTACAACTCATTAACATTCCACTTTTTAATAGATGTCATACCAGGATGGCAAGCAATGTTTGGATTTCCTTCATAGCCATCTCTACAGCTACAAATCGCACGGTCTGAAAAATAGCCAAAGAAGTAATGCCACTGTGTCTGAAAAAAACATTACTATTTTGAACTTACGGTTCGTGACGCGACACGTAGCTCCAGGGCCGCACAAACATGGATCCTAAATGGGACAAAAAACAAATTGAATGGATGAGAAACACGGCTTTCATTAAACGTATGATAATTTTTACCCTGCAAACTCCATTAATACAAGCTTCGTCGGATGGACACTCGCTGTCCGAGGTACATCCTGGTGGGGGCAAAGCTGGAACAACCAGTCTGCATTGACCATTCTCATTTGGAGCTGAATTTTCGGGACAGATGCACATCATTGTTCGAACAGGCGTAGAATTGACAACCCTACAAATTGCACTGGAATCACAGGGTCCTATTTCTTTGCATGGATCTAAAGGAAAATTCATTTGAGTTAACCAGTCAGTCAACACTACCAATTATCAAGTGAAAAAGTACCTAAGCATTTTCCGCTGAAACAAGCCAAACCATTGTCACATTCGTAATCGTAGACGCACTGTGGGGGTGGAGCGACAACATCAATTCTTTCACAGAAGGAGAAAGGATTTCCACGTGGCAGGCTTTCCGGACACTGACAAATTGCAGCATGATTCACGGCTCGACACACGGCGTTAGATGCGCATCGATTGTCATAGTAGCAAGGATTGACGCACTTTCGGTCCATGCAGACTTTGTCTAAAAGAAAATTGAGTTGCTCACTGAAATAATTTATGCAACAAAGTATCGAAGGCTTACCAAGAGGACAATCGTTATGAGTTGAACAGCCCGGTGTCTCACATTTCACAAATGGGTCTCCCTCCAAACCCGGAAGACATTTGCAATTGGCACGATGGTTCCTTCCGAAGCATGTAGCTGTGATAGCACAAGGATTGGAGACCCTGCAGGCATCAACACATTGTCTGTTCGTGCAAACTTGACTATCGGCACATTCACTATCGCTTGAACAGCCCACTATATGGAACACATCATAAAGTTTACATTTTACACATTTGTTGCACATGGTCACGTTTTATCATAAGTGAAAAGGGCACTTACGTTGGAAACATCCGATGTTGGGGTTTCCTGGAAAGAAAAGATAAACAAAGAAAGGTCAATAATTTTTCTTCCAGCAGAACTAGGTTGTTCAGTGACTGAATTGGTTGTTCATAATGGGGATTTTATGACTGAAATAGCCACTTACCGGAAAACCCAGGACTACAGGTACAAATAGGAATATGGCTTCTGACACTACAATCTGCATTAGGACCACACTGGCAAGGATTGACGCAACTTCTCGCAATACATGACAAATGAGCTGGGCACTCGTCGTTCGAAGCACATCCAACTTGAATTGGTGCTATAAGAAATCCATATTAGCAACTAATTCGAAATAGTAAAAAAACAAAAGCTAGAAATATGTACCTGGAGTTCGTAGTTTGCATTCGACGCGTGGATTTCCTTCCGAGCCGACAGGGCAACGGCAGACTGGCACTAAAGGACAGAATAACATTCATTGAAACCTTCAAGAAAATCGCATATAAAAAGGAATTGGCACAAACCGTGATATTCAACGTGACAAAGAGCATTTGGTGCACAAGTCGCTGTTGAGCATGGATTTCTACATACTCTATCAACGCAAGCCAAATCATTTGCGCAGTCATCGTCTCGAGTACACTCATAGCTTGGTTGTGGTCTCAATCGTTCTAAACAACGAATTCGTGGGTCTCCTTCAAGGCCCGGTGGGCAGTAGCAAATGCCATCTGCGAGGTGATCACAGGCAAAATGATAAGCATGAATTTCAACAATTGAACATTTATTCTCTTACTGTGATTGGATGCCTTGCAGATAGCATTGTATCCACAAGTCTCGAAAAGACAGGCGTCGATACAACTTCCACGTTGACACTTTTCATTCAATTGACAATCCGAGTCAGACTTACAGCCCTCCACTTCCGCCGCTATATAGACAAAAAAGGATTACATTCGTATTAACATTTTAACAGGTCTCAACAATCTCTTCGTGACCTATATCTCTGCGTGACCCATTGAAGTGAAGTGAAATTACTTACTTATTCTGACACAAGCACCATTGAGGAATTTGGTATCTCCAGGACATTCACAAACAATAGCCCGGAATGGCAGCGTGTTAAGAATTCGGCAGTTTTGAGATGGACTGCAAGGATTTCCAATAGCGCATGCATCCACGCACGCTCCGTTAATACAACTGAACAAACTACGGCAATTGGAGTCCTCCTCACATTCGCGTTGAGGAGTAGAGGGTTTCTTTGTCTCTTCGATGCATCTGACGTACGGGTCTCCTCTGGTGTTACTTGGGCATGTACAAATAGCTTGATGACTGCGACCTTCACAATACGCTCTTTGGGCACAGGTTGTTGGAGTGCACACTCTTCTACAAACTCTGTTGGCAATTTCGCAGGCTTCGTCGTCATTGCAGTCATTGTTCGACTGACAACCCACCACCACACAGGAGATTATTGGGTTCCCTACGATGTAGTTAAATAAATAAAGGTCAATGTCCATTCCTCTTTGCTCATTAGAGGGTTACAAATAAATTACCAACCTTGGGTACCAGCAGGACAGTAGCACTAAAGCAAAAATAGAACATTTATATTAAAGACAGGTCTAACTTGACAAGATTAGTTTTCACACATACTTGCGCTCGATGTCCTACTGCCCTGCAACGAGCAGTAGCTGGACAGGAGGAAGACCTGCATGGATCCACGCATTTTTCTGAAAGACACTGACGGTCTGTTGGGCAGTCCGAATCTTGAGTACACTCGGCTGCAAACAAGAGTAAACAACTTTTAAATCCCCCTGTTTATTTCCAAAGATAAAATCCTATTTAAGTACACTTACGTTTGTAGCATTGTACTTGTGGATTTCCTATTGGAAAGAAAAGGTAATGTAGTTAATATTGCTAATGATCTGTGATCTAGTTTTGCTTCTAACAAAACTACGCTATTCAGTGACTGAGTCGGTTTATGGTCATGATTGGATGTTATGAATTAAGTAATGTTTTTGCAGTATAACTACGGTGTTGAGTTAGTTTGGGATAAATGGAGATAAACATACCCGCCCATCCTGAAGGACAGACACCTGAAATTTAGGCACATCGTTAGTTAAGGCTCAGAAAGTCGTAAAAGCAAGATATAAACGTACAAAGTGGTCGGTGGAATTGAGCTCGGCAAATTGCATTCGAGGCGCAAGGGTTCTGTACAGCACAGACGTTTTGGCACACTTGAGAAACGCAGGCTTTATCATCCGGACAATCTAGTAGAGGAAATAAAACGAAAGTAGTCAACAACGCCAAGGTGTCAAGTGAGTTTTATAAATTGGAACTGAAGAAAACTCACCTTGATCACGGGTACACTCCGGTTGTGGCACGGGTGGAGCTGCAATAGGGTCACACATAACGATGAAAACACGATTCACGGACAAACACAGATGCGTGTAAAACAATAAATATGAGGACATGTTTTTGTGGGTTAGTCTACCTGGGAAGCAAGCGTCGTTGTCCCCAATGGTTCGTGGGCAACAGAATGCTTCATGCTCGAAAGCCTTGCAAACCATTGACTCAGAGCACACGTTAGAGACAAAGCACGGATTATGACAGTTTCGCTTCCAGCAAACGTTATTTTGAAAGCATTCATTGTCAGTAGCACATTTTCTCGCAGGACGTGCAGCAACTGTTAGTGAGTGTTTGGATGACATTTTTGGTTTTAAATAGTTAATAGAACAAGCATATCATGCTGTGCATGCATGTTTAGAACTAATATCCTTTCTTACCTGCAAAGCAGTTTCTGTACGGATCACCAATCAAACCAGGACTACATTTACAGATTGCTGCATGGCGAACGACTTCACAGATGGCTGTTCAACACAAAAAAACAATGGATTCTCAGGCACTGCTTGGAATTTTAAAACTTTGGTTGCGTCAAGTTTAAGCACTTACCGGATGGGGCACAAGGGTTGATATCTCTGCAAGGACTGATGCATTGACCTAGTAAATAGCAATTCCAATTTTAGGATGAGACTTGAATCGCAATAATTTTGCATTAGCATTGATCTACCATTTCGACATGCTTCTGGATCCGAACATTCGTCGTCGCTCCTGCATCCAACGACCTCCGCTAAATCGTACACAAAAGAAATGATATAATTCCGGAACGCATAAAACTTGTCTCAAAAAGCAAGCATTAAATAAATAAATGTAAGCCAAAAAAATGGTAACTAATTAATCACACACACAATCACTCTCACATTCATACGTTTTAGGTTTCATATATATTATTATTTGTGAAGTGTTTTGATGATGGTTGTTTGTTGAATGTTCCTGGAATCAATAAACTGGTCAGTAAATTAAATTGCGTGTACATATTAATATGTTCATGTGGCGGTGGTTGTTTTTAGTAGTAACGCTGTAAGTAAGTGCTGTTAAAATTTGAAGGATTTCAAATCCGGTTTGAAACTTACGTTTTCGACATTCCACACGTGCATTTCCAACGAGTCCCTGCAGACACTGGCAAGTCATCAGACGATTTGGTAAGGTGTCGTGAACGAAACATTCTGCACCAACCTATAACGGAAAACAGAACACCAAATGCTCAATATATATCGAATGTTTTTTTCCGAAATCTTACGCCGCAAGGTTTCCCATGGAGGCAAGGGTTTTTGCAGTGGTTGTTGATGCAGGCCTGTTTACTAGGGCAGTCGCCATCCGTCTCGCATTCGTATCTTATTTGTGGAGGTGGATTTGGAACTGTGAGGAAGATTAAATATTTAGTGCATTGATTTGTGCAAAGAACATCAGCTTACTTGGAGTACAACGGACAGTCGCAAGTCCACTAAATCCGCTAGGACAACTGCAAACTATATAAAAGAAACAAAGACGTCTCACAGTGCCCCAAACGCGACTCTACACTAAAAGTATACCAGGTCTGTGGTTGTAAACGTTGCAAATGGCATTTGGTGCACATTTGCAAGGATCCACGCACTTCTCCTGTTCACAAGCCAGATGTTGAGGGCACTCTTCGTCAGTCACGCATTGAGGACGTTCGCACCGAATTCTTGGATTTCCGTAAAATTTCGGCGGACAATAGCACTGTTATCGAGTAAGGAATTGTGTAAGCATCATAACGATATTTTATAGTACTATTTATTACCTCAGGTCTATGAGCAACGGCTCGGCACTCCGCATTGATGCCGCACTTATCGTACAAGCAGGCGGGTTGACATCTGCGATTCACGCAAGCCTCTGTGTACGAGCATTCTTCCGACGATCGACAGCCAACTAGATTTTAAAGAATAATGAAACATTGGTTATCGAAGAACTACTTTCCAAAAGCCATGAACCAATAATTAATTGTAAGTGCGTACCTGGTATGCACTGTTGATATGGATCCCCTGCAATTAATTAAATGCGTCACTACTGTTTTGGCAGGTATAAAAGACTTGCTTTATCCAGTTACCTGTGAAATCAGGTTTGCAGTTGCACGTCGCTCGATGATTGAATGGTCTGCATTCGGCTGCACAAACAATTAAAAATTTAAAAATGTGAATCATTGGCATGGGTACGCTTACCATTTATGGCACATGGATTGTAAGCACACGCGTCTCTGCAAACTTGGTTAACACATGCTTTCTCCGTAGGACACTCATTGTCCGACTGTAAAAAGAAACAATTGCCATCGTATTAATGAAAATTCATAGTTACATTGTTATTCTGATACCCACCTCACACTCTGGTTTAGGCACAATTCTCCTCGTCTCACATTGGACTCTAGGGTTCCCTGCGATGTAGTTAAATAAAGAAAGGTCAATGCCCATTCCTCTTTGTTCATTAGAAGGTTACAAACAATTGCTCACCTTCCAGGCCCGGTGGGCAATAGCATTGTGGTTCTGCCATGAAAAATGCGAAATTAATGAAACGCCCAAACAATCATAAATTTAACTGAAATGAATGTACCATGGTTGACCGTCTTGCATAATGCGTTGGTTCCACATATTTGGTCTACATTGAAAAGACAAATAAAGTTTGTCAATGTGTAAAAAGTGGTTTCCAGAACTTTAAACTTACAACTGTCAGTGTATCCTCCTCCAGAACCGTGACTCAAGCATGGGTCTGCGCGAAATTTTGTAGGTCAATAAGTTGCGGACAATCAAATTATAAATTAAACGTTCTCACCCAAGCATCGTTGTGAAATGCAGGCTTGATAGTAAGGACACTCAGAATTAACCACGCACTCTGGCTTGCACTCAATGTAGGGAGATCCATAACGAAGATTTGGTGGACAGGAGCAAACAGCATTACGTGAGCCTGGACGTGACGTGCATATGGCCTAAAGTTAACCAAAAAGTTAAGAATAAATGAACGAGGCTTCTTTTTTTCATAAAATGGAAAGTCTGGAAGAAAATCTTACGTTGAGACCACCTGAAAATAAAAGGGCAAATTTACAGTAACCAGTGAACGATGAGTTAATTGTTACTATTGAATAAAAACATACATGGCGATGGACTGCAAGGGTCCGCGATACGTTCTGGTTCTGGTGGTGGAGGGGCTGGAGGAATCAATAATTTTTTTGGCACTATGATTACACCGTCGAAATGTCTCAAACTTACGTGGTGGTTCATTGCATTGGGTGTACGGATTTCCAATAAGGGGTGGTGGACACTGGCACAACGGCCTATGATTCCTGGCTTCACAAATGGCTCGATGACCGCAAACATTCTGATAACATGCAGGACTACACTTGTTGCGGACACAAGATTTCGTTTGGTCGCAGTCAGCATCAACCTCACACTCTGGGCGACAACCAACCAATGGATTTCCCTGAAGAAATGCTTTGTTTGTAACAAATACCCATGACAGATTTTTTGAACACTTACAAAATACTCAGCTCTGCAAACACAAGTCTTTCTTCCATTTGTGATTCTCACTTCGGCATTTAAGCCGCAAACAATTTCAGGCTCTTTCACGATCGGAACTGGGGAAGCAATATAACATCATTTAAGAAAAGACACATTTTAAATTAACAATATCTCACTTTCAATTCGTCTGCAGTATGTCGAAGGGTTTCCTGTGTATTGTCATTTGATTAGAGTTAAATAGTTAGTTTGGAATAAATGAAGATAAACATACCGGTATAGCCAGGCAAGCAGTTACAATTGGCTGAAATAATAAAAATCCTATACTACCCCTCACTAAAATAAAGCTCCTCATTGCTTACCTCGATGGTATACTGCTTTACACTCTGCATTTTGCCCACAACTTCCAGGACATGGGTCCTCACAACGTACAGTTTTAAAACAGTACTTGTCATTTGGACAATCGCTGTCTACCAAGCAGACTGGCCTGCACCGTACGTATGGGTCGCCGTGATAGTTAGGAAGGCAAGTGCATTTAAACGAGTATTCTCCATATTCCGTGCAAACCGCGTTATCCCCACAAGAGTTTTCCTGGCATGGTCGAGGTTTCTCTACTTCTGTAAATCCAATGTTAGCAATAAAGCACATTCGTTCACAAAGTTAAAAGTTATGATAATGCTTACTTTGTATCAGTCTACAATATGACAGTCCATCACCAAAATGACCTTCTGGACCTAACGAATAAAAGAAATGTAGAATTAGAGTCACATGCTTCCCTTACAATCTATAGATACCCTTACAAGAACAAACTGGGGAGTGGTTGATGACAGTGCATATGGCAGTAGAAGCACAAGTTCCGGGACAAGGGTCTGTAAAAATATAAGAATTATTAGGATGCACGACTGGGTATCCATAATACCAAGGCTTACCTTGACATGTGTTGCGCAGGCAGGCACGATTTAATGGACAGTCGGCTGGGGAAGGGTGAGACAATTGTTACTGTACCCTACAGTTTATTCTGTGAAGAGCTTACCATTAATAGTACATTCCGGACGACAGCTTGGAGGTGATCCGAAAAATCCAGCTAAGCAGGTGCAAACTGCGTTGCCATTGTCATCTCTACACTGACTGTTTGGTCCGCCTATTGGAAAAAAGTGTGACATCGTAAGCGAACTGATCATATTCAGGTAGTAAAAGATGGTCTTACAAGGCGATGGAATGCATGGATTTCTTATTATTGTTGGAAGAATTTCCACCCTTTGAATTCGACAGGCTACAAATGGGTCACCAATGTAACCTTGTTGGCAAACGCAAACTGGCGAATCTGAAACATATAGAAAATGATACAGATACAGTAAAGTAATAAACTTGTTGATGAAACAGAAAACTTACGGTTGACAACACGGCAATGTGCACCTTGTCCACAACTTCCAGGACAGGGATCTATTAATGATGACACGTAGTTCATGCAACCTTTAGTCTGTCGTAAAATTATTTGTAGATTCATACCTCGACACTTCTCGTTTATGCATGCCAAGTGAAGTGGACAATCAGTGTTCGTAACTGTAATTTTGGAAACATGGAACAAATTTAACACATTTGTGTGACATAGTAGTGAAGCGGATACTTAGATATCCATTCCAGAGCCATCGCCTCTGATGCACAAATTAGTACAAACGTGATGCAAGTACAGGCGGAGGATAAGGACTCAGGGTTTTTATATCTACTTGAACGGAAAGTAAAGTTTAAAATAAATAAATTGTCTTACCACATTCTGGACGACAATTTGGTGGAGTACCAATGTAGGATGACAAGCACGTACAAATGGGTGTTCCATATTGATCGCGACATTGACTGAAAGGTCCACCTAGAAGCAAACCATAATACCTATAGAGAACAGCGCAACTCAGTCACAAACCAATTTCTTACATGGTGAAAGGTTGCAAGGGTCCCTTTTTACTACTAATGGAGGAGGTGTTGGTCGCAGTCGACAAGTCACAAATGGATCACCGATGTAACCTTCATCACCTACGAGATTCACATTATGTTTAAATTGTACTCAACAAACTTGGTCCAAACTTACATGAGCAGATTGGCGAATGATTAACGACTGTACAATGAGCGTTAATTCCACAAACACCAGGACAAGGGTCTAAACAAATACCGTCGGATTAACCTTCTCCTTAACATTTGTGTACTAAAAAACTTACCAACGCATTTGTAGTTTCGACACGCTCTGTTGCTGACACAGTCACTGTTGACTGTACACTCTGGACGACAGGCCACGTATGGGTCACCTGAAGCAATAACAAATTACTCTGACGTTACTGCAACTGCATACAAGTAACGTTCTTAAGTTCTTACCAAAATACATATCCTTGCAGCGACAAACACCATCTATGCACACAGTATTAGTGCCACAGTCATCACAAGGATTTCTAGGAGCTGGTTTTTCCCTAATAACGATTCTTGTACAACCGTTGAACGCATCCCCCTCAAATCCAGCCCGACAAGAGCAGATTGGTGAATCTGTAAAATGTAGTTGTTATCTATACTGCCAGAATGTACAAATTTAATTATAAGACAACGTACGGTTGATAACTTGGCATTCTGCATTCCATCCGCAAGCCCCAGGACAAGGATCCACACATCTTTCGTTGAAGCAAGCTTTGTCTAAAGAGTAATCATTCGTGATGAGATGAGGTCATGAGTATTCTATGCCATCAAACGTTCATTTACCGTTGGGACAATCTGACGATGAAACACACTCAGGCCTACATTGAGGTGGGTATCCGAAGTATCCCACTTTGCAGGAGCCTAAAAGGGCAAAAAAAGTCAACTTACAGTTAGTAAACATAAGATCAAACTGCATTTGCATCTTACATGATGGAGTTGGACCGCTCGGGTAACATTCGGAATCTAATTTATCAATTTAAAATTATTTAACACGTCCACAATAAATAAATAAAAAGTTGTTGAAAGTAATTACATGGTCCACCTACGACAAAACAATACATATTACATCCACCCACAATAATCACAAAATAAATGAAATGTAGTGACTTACATGGCGAAGGAACGCAAGGATTGACGGTGACCCTCTCTTCATGGATAACTTGAATGCGTTCTGGAATTCGTGTGCATTGAAAGAACGGATCTCCTATGGACCAAAAAGATATTATTATTACTTGTGTCCAACCGACCTGATTGTCATTTGATTAGATGCTATAAGAGTTACTTTTAATCAAATTAACATTGTCTTAATATAAAGTCTTCGTAAGTAATGAATCAATAAAGTCTTTTTACAGCATAACTACGGTGTTGAGTTAGTTTGGCATAAATGGAGATAAACATACCTTCATAGCCAACAGGACAACTGCAAATTGCAGAGTGTGCAATGACCCTACAGTCCGCGCCAGCCCCACAAGCTGGGCATGGTGGCACGCATTTTTGGTTACGACAAGCCAGTGTTTGAGCACAGTCACCTAACATACAAAACGTGCCACTGTAGCATCGAAATTATAAGCGCTGTTAGGGGGACTTACTGTTCACTGTGCACTCTGGTCGGCAGTTCGGAGGCGACCCTTAGAGAAAAGCATATAATTGATTAATAATTGATATTGCTAAATACTGATATTCTATTCTAAGGGGCGAATAGAGGTAGAGAATGGAAGTAAATCGCATTTTGAGCAAAAATACGTTGTTCCGTGACTGAGTTGGTTTATATCGTTCGATTAGATATTAAGAATTGAATAGTTACTTACCAATATAGGATGGAAGACAAGAACAGATTGCACTACCGTGAACTTCTCTGCATTGACTGAAAGGACCACCTATAATTACACAGACAAACATTGTTCAACTCACTTCAGAGGAAAGTTCCAATATCCAAGTGTAAAAAACTTACAAGGTGATGGGTTACATGGGTCCGTTTTTACTTCTGCAAAAAAAACAGGGAAAATGCTGTCAATCGGTGTCAACAATGCTATGCCAACTGAACTTACCAGGTGGCGGGGGAGGAGGTTGTGGTCTACAGGAGGTAAATGGATCACCAACATAGCCTTGAATGCACGTGCAGGTTGGAGAATGATTCAAAGTACGACAAATTGCATTAATTCCACAAGTTCCTGGGCAAGGATCTATGCAATGTAAGCTACGGCAAGCTTTGTCATTGGGACAATCCGCTAAGAAGACAAATGGAACATTCGTATTCGTAGCGTATATAAATGCTTAGCGTATTTTGATTTGACTTACCATTCGTGACACATTCAGGTCGACAAGCCACAAAAGGATCCCCTGCAACGGGATGTAGACCCAACATTTATGTAAAAGTCAACAACTCTAAGGTGCAAAACATACCGTGATAGTCTTTGATGCATGTGCAAGATGCAGCTCCATTTCTGTTTTGACATATTGCCTAAAACGGAAAACCCAATTATGTATAATTTCCTTGCTGTTGAAGTTACAGTTTAAGGACCAAGCTTACATTTTCTCCACCTAAAAAACAAAACAAACGTTAGTAATACAAAATAAATCAGTGCTCCACATCAACATGTTACATACATGGCGAAGGGTTGCATGGGTCAATCAATCTGGCCGGTTCTCGACGCTCTGGTTCGGGGTAACAGTACGTGAAAGCATCGCCAATGTAGCCTCGAATGCATGTGCAAGAGGCCCGATGATTTATGACACTGCACTCAGCATTTGCACCACAGGACCCTGGACACGGATCTATTAACGAACCAAAAGTGTTTTAGAATTGCCAATCCTTAAGTCAAACCAAGTCATTTATTGGTACAACCTTGACAGCGTTGATGAATGCATGCTAAAATCTGAGGACAATCGCTATTGGAAATGCATTCTGGTCTACAGTTTGGAGGAGATCCTTAGAGAAAAGAAAAGAATATTAATTATTTAATACTGATTAGTAATTGATATTATTAAAAATTGATATTCTGTTATAAGGGGCGAACAGAAGTAGAGAAACAAATGATAAGCGAAAACAAAGAAAGGTCAATCCACATTCC
>JAQIWU010001321.1:0-17297 GCA_034696445.1 Isotomiella minor
CGATTGTGTTAAAACTTCTAATTGGTAATTGCCTGATGTCTCAAGCTAATCTTAGCACGCATGCAACTGAAACTGATGAGCCATTTGAAGATGATCTCACACACACTGGTAGGTATACCATAGGCGAGCTGAATCCATAGCGTCCTCTTTAATTATTCCATTCGACATTCATTCAAACTACTATTAGAACAAGAAGCCATCCCAAAATAGTTGGTCAAAGAAAATAATACGAGATTCAAAATAGGAAGTTTTTCATCAGATCAAAGGGCACTGGATTGAAACAGTGATACACTTTTACTCATTGCAGCGAACAAACAAACCAAGTTCTTAAAGTCCAATTATCTGAGTTACTACATATATACAGTGATGATGAACTTGAACTGATAAGTTCTTTTTTTTCTTTTTTGTATCTCTATGATACTCTTGAGTTTGTTTGTTATGGGAAGGAAGTGATACTTTTTACAATGTTAACGTTACAAATGCCCAATTCAAAAAACTGCAAACAGTGAATTAATGATGGATACATAGCACTACCCGCACTGGTCAAGATGATAATACAGTTACAGTTACTTGAAGTGGTAAATAAATGTGATGGGTCAACGGAATAATAATGGTTAGGATGAAACATCTCAATAAACCCAACAAACCAGTAGAGGAGAGAATTTCCCAACTTCAACCTACATTAAAAAACCGAAAAAGTTGGCGTTGCGCTCAGTCAGAATTGAGATTTTATGTCATTTTTCTCATATGCCCTGACCCTCATCATCTCGTCCCAGTGTAGAGAAGAAAATAAAAGTCAAATGAAATGCAACACTACTTTATCTGCTAGAAAGACAGACAGACCACTTCTTTTGCAATTTCCTAGGCCTCCTCATCATTGACCAGTTGAGTATTTTCCGACAATGCAGTTAGCTTCATCTGAAGAAAATTTATGCATTAAAAGTTGAAAAAACCAGCCGGGCAAGCAGTTTCTATCTACATCAGCTATGTTATTTATGACATTTTGTATCACGGAGAAAGAACTAAAAGCGAAATAGCGAGAGTCCTGTCCCGACACATTCGAAATGATATGATAATCACTTTGTGGTAATGTGCGAAGTTGAATTTGAAGAATCCAAGAGAATCAAAGTCATTTCCCGACAGAGAACGTGTCTCATTCCATGCAAAACGTGTCTTGTTACTTTTTCTTATTTCCGCAATCTGCGATGGACGTGTCAGTAAAATATTTGCCATTTAAAAAATACCTTTTTGATGTTCATCAAGCGAGAAGTAAACTCCGAGATAAAATATTCCAGTTATGTGATGCGATAGAGGTTGAGTCGTGAAGGTGGGTATTTTATTTTATTGCAGACTGCTTGCCGTTGCGTTGCTAATCTTTTGGGACAGGAGTTACTTTTTAGCATAAAATATGTGAAATACAAAGTCTCTGGCACGAAGACAAGATCTTACTCAAAATGGTCCTGAAGATGAGTCCTCAGTTATCTCCCTCCCAACGTGGGAGATAAGTGATAATAGCAATTAACGCTCTCATTTTTATATAGTTAATTTTAATTGACGGTGACTTTTCCTAGACGAGGCAGTAATCACATCAAGGAAGGTCATAAAAATGCAGGATGCATAGTGAAATGAAAACAGTTTGACTTTTTTTTATTCCGAAAAACTTGCTTTTAAACAGTCTTAATATGGAGTGTTGAGTACAAATTGAGATTGATACTAACAAGATGTGTCATATAATAATATGTGCATATAAAATAGGAGGATACAAAATTGTCCAACTGTCCGAAGGAGTGTTCGCTATTCTTTTCTCAGAGAAATTGACGCAATTATCCCATCATCTTTTTAAAAATTCAAAAAAGATCATAAATGGCTGAGACAATATTCTCTCATTCTGTCCTTTTCTCTCTCTTCGTTCTGAGTAAAGCAAAAATTAACGGCATTTATACCTTTTTAACATATTTCAAAAAAGTTCTAATAGACCACGACCAACACAACGAAATCCATGTCGGGCTATAAGGTAACAACACAGTAATTTCAGTCGTAGGCAAGTAAAACCAGATTTGCATGCCCATGTCCAAAAATTTTAGTGTAGAAATGAAATGAGAGAAAATGAGACAGCAGGCTAAAGTCAAATGCGGAATAGTTTTCTCTTCTATTTAACAAAGAAGGTGTTGAGGAAGCTTTTAAAGCCTTGTTTCTTCTTGATGATGACTAACTGCGTGGCCTAGTGAATGTAATGCAATATATGCAAACAAGAATAATAGTATGCGGTTTGGTTGGTGGTGAGAGATCCGTTAAAATGTCGCCTACGCCACATTTCCAAATTAAATGGCAAACATAAACTTTAGAAAAACAGAATTAATTTTTTCTCTCATCTGCTCAACCTGTCTTACTAACCTGTATTGTGACGATGATGATATGAGGAAGAATATGAGACATTTAATCAGGGTGTGACAGAAGGATATCAAATATTCTTAAGCAGAGACGTTTCTTTGGGATGGTCACTTTGTGCTCCAGTTTTTGTGGGACATTATAAAAATAATTTTGTTAAATGGATTGATGAGTATCATTAACTTTTATTTAGGTTGGTTATCGCTTTCAAGGCTTTATTTTATGTAATTCTTATCATTATTTTGGTATTAAGGAATTCAATGTCTTTCTCAAAAAGACATTCGCCAAGCCAAAACCACTTATTTTTTTTAACCTGGATTTAGAAAAAACATGCATTAATTGTAGTATTTTATTTCCCAGAGTGGGCGACATGTGGGGTGAAAACTGTAAGAAAAAGAAAAGGTGTAGGTACCCTAGAATAGAGTCACCGTTCATTGTTCCCACAAATGGCTCGGTGAAAAACAGTTCGTCAAGATTAGAGAACACAATGGACAGAACGAAGGCATGATTCGTGATGATTAAAAGAATGTTCCATTAGAAAATCAGGTTTTAAATAGACTGTCAAATCCCAATTTTCAATTTTCAAGAACAACTGTACATTTCATTCAATCGAACAGCTACGTACAGTTCTATTTTCTTTCTTTTCATCACTCTCATCATTATCCATTTACTACGAATGTATTGTCAGGTTTGATTAAGTCTCCAAATTGTGTATGTGCTATTTTATTACAGGGTACACAAAATTAAGCTCATCAGCAAACGCATTATCTTCATCATTCTTCTTCTATTCTCTTTCTTTACTCATCCTCATCTCGTCTTCCTGTTTCATCATTAGTCGTGTACTTATTGCATGTACATCATTTTGTGTAAGGTTCAGGAATAGTGAAGGTAATAATATTGCGTTATTGCTGTTTATATGATTACGCGTTTTTGCAAAGAGTAAAACCTAAAAGAAACTGACAATGACATGTACTGGTGAAGGCGGAAGGGTAAAAAGTAATAGGTATCTAAGATCAGAGGTATTTGACTCATTCATGTAAAAAAGTTAGAGCAGAAGCGACTCAAAAATTGCATAGTAAGAAGCACTTACTTATTACGGGGATAAAAACAGCCATTATCTCCCTTAACCGATGATACGTGAGCACATAATCCACAACAGGAACAAGCTTTAAATGAAAGTATAGCTATCAGCAACTCCATTAAAGTAGCATCATCCCCCTACAGACAAACTCATCTCGTTTCATCATCATCATCATCCCTTTTTTTCTACATTACACTCACCATGAAGAGGAATTAAATTCCACTCGGGGAGGATTGCAAATTTTTTTAAATGCCGTAGCTGCACACAAAAAATAAGCAGCAGCCCGAAACAATTATGCGCACTTGTAGCTTATCTAATGTCTCAAGCCTAGCACCTACCCGGGGGACTGTCACGGTGAGATGTAAAAGTAAACTGGGAAATCACATCTTCCGTTCCGAATGCTAGTAAACAAAACGAAATTAAACCGAAGGAGAAATGAGAAAAACGCCGTCATGCATATTTACTTACAATTACTATAAAGGGATGAAATAACATACATGTAAGATGATCCTATATTGCAATTAAGGTACATATCCGCACAGCAGGGTGGACCTGATCTTTCGTTCCTCCTGTTGAAGCCGAGTTCTATTACATTTTGATTCATTATTAACTCTGGATAATAAAATTTGTGTTCTGACAGTATCAATGCAGGTGCAAAAATTGATCTGGCTAAGCTATTTTACAGTTGGCTCGTTTAAATTTACAATTGCAGCTGCGAGCTCTTGCGGCGATTGATTTTTACGAGTATAAGATTCACAGCTAATTACATATTTCATGCGGGTATGGGTGAGCCAGTCAACAATTAGTCTTCTACCATCAAACAATTAGGTGATTAAATGAATATGCATGGAGTGGACCTTAAAAGAACTTGTTTATTGTCTTTGTTCCTTCTCCTTCGCATTATAAATTTTGGCAAAACTAAAATTATGCATGAAATCATCAAGTTTTTACGTGATTACTCTATAATCGTCGTACGTAATAAACAAAACCATGCCACGTAACACTCAAGTGTAGATGCAATTTGGAAACTTCAGGTAAACGTAAAGACTCGTTCGTTTCCACTTTCTTACTTTTTAGATTGAGTCTTCTTATTACACAGGAAAGACTCACGTCGTGGGAAATGAAAATAAAAATATGAATCGTGCACTATTATGAGTTAATGCAAATTATTTGTAGAATGATATTATTACAGAAGTCATCGTTAATTCCTGCCTCGACGTAACATGCACGTATACCGCATAATAAAATAGTACCTATTATAATCGCATTTGTATCGTTCACATCATCTCTCTCGCCATATCACTCTCATCTCAAGAATTCTCAGACAAACTTATGCATTTTTTTTATTCGCCGCAGGTTTTTTTGAACATTTTTCTTCTGCACTACTACACCTTCGTCATCATCATCATATCGTGTAGCATTATTAATATCGTTGCTGAACTTACCTTACTTACCTGCTGCATCCTTATCATCATCATAACAAATAAATTTATCCATAAGCCTGAAGCTAGCAGACTTGAGAATATTAATTTTTTCAGGGCACCTACGGTGGTATAAAATGCTAGGGCGACGTTGGTTTGGCTGAATTTAGCTGTTGTAATGATGAGTTACTGCATGAATCGATGATGTTAATGATAAATACCTTACAAAGAACAGGATAAGCGTTACATAGAGTCATTTCGCATACCAGCAAATCAACGAACCCCTTACATGCAGATATGCACTGAAGAACTTTACTCACTCACATACATTTAGAGATTCAAGGAAATTCGTGATTGTATAAAAATGAAGAATAAGAAAGAGTGAGACAGAAACATAAAAGATCTTTAATGCGAAGAAGATGAGTTGAGGATGAGACACTACATCACATTATTAATGCACGAAAAAAGAAGACAATAAAATGTTAAATTCGTATGAATAAGTCAGTATCTGAGTGATGACGGGGAGGATAACTAATGAGAAATAAATTTGGCATTACATCACGTCTTCAATTAACTCTTCGTGAATTCTGGTGCTAAGAAAATAATTAATTATTTTTAGCCCTGACAGACAGACACATGCACAACACCATCGCAAAAAAGGTTTTTGAGAAAAGTCCATGAAATGAAACAAAGCCAAGCAAAAGCAACAACCAGTACCAGTATTATTGAGTATTAACGGGCAGCTCCATTGTTGAGTCGGGATGAATATTTTTTTGTACAACAAAATTGCTACGATTATCAAAGTTGGAGGCAGATAAATTGTTCTGGCGAAATCGTTGCTTTGGATGCACGGAAGTCAAGAAAGATGAGAGACTAAAGAAATTACAGTTTAATAGCGGTATAAGTATCAAGCATTGCAGATCTAGAGCCCGATAATTAAACGGCGTTAAAAAAAACTCCCGAAAAACAATTACGCTACGCTATAATACCTTGCGTGATAATAAACGTAGGTATTTTGTGGCAGTGAAAAATTTCCTGTCTATTGATCATCAGAAATGTGGAGTTGAGAAGCTCTGATCTGAAATCGTTTTCTGAAAGGTTGTTCATCGTCATTTTATTTTACGCATCAGTCCTTTATAAGCATAGAAACGCACGGAAGTGTGCTACCTTCAAAGAAACTGGAAAACATTAAATCATGTCTGTTAATTAATTTTAACGTTCGTGATTTTTAAATCCTTCATAATGACAATGAGACAGGCCAGGGACTATTGTCATTCCTACTACAAGTTTTGCTAATGACATGCGAACGCGATAACTCCTGACCACTGCATCGCATCGCAATTTAGTTGTTGTCCCCAAACCTAGCCAGTGTTTGGGCACAAATTTGTATTGTGTACTATATGACAGTGAATTTTACCAAAAGTGCATAAATTCAATTAATTGTTTTCTGATAGCGACCTAGTGTAAGATTTGTCATTGAGAATTTAGCCATAAACTGTAAATCCAGCTGCTGTATATGAAAGACGATTTTTTGATGTGCCAAGAATTGCTTTTACACAAAAGTCATGCCATCATAAATTGTCTAATTAAACACGTAAGGTTAGTTACAGTCATGCTCTTTTCTTCAGGAGTCAAAATGTTCAAATGTGCAAAAAATAAAGTGTCAATCATGCCAACAATACGACAATTTGTTTGCTCTCGGACTGTTATTGATGAGGAAGTCATTTGTGTGATGTTGCATTGTTCATGTGAACTGAAATGGATGTCTTGGTCAAATTCAGTGTCACCGTCACCACAGTTACCTCATTAAAGACAAAGCCTAACATGTGCACTCCCTCTCATCTTCCTCGTTCTTCATCCATGTACAAAATAACAGTAATAATAGGCCGGGGCCATTAATCTAATCTATTTGTGGGGCTTGTCTTGGGAGTTGAATAAGAAGAAGGTCTACCATGACCTTGAGCCCACTGAACTAAACTCGAACCGTGTGTGGGAATAAGGAATTAATAACCCCTTCTTACACATGGATGTGTGCTAGATAATAATGTAATGTATTGCGCATTCTGTTATGACGGCAGTTCGCAGATAGTAAAAATGAAAATCTCAAAGTCAGCCACACCTATGCAATTCCGTATAGTTTTGACATGCTTTTGCATCCATATCCACGACTACACCCACGCCGGACCACTTTTCTTCTCCAAGAAAAAAGTTGGTCGTCCAAAATATGTAACACATTGTTTGCCATTAAGTTGAAGTTTAAGAGGATGGGAGATGAGGAGATGATATTTGGGTGTGTGGGCGACAATCTGTATTCCTCATCATCATTACATACCACAGTTGGCTTCGATATTACTGACATTTGACAAGTCTGATTGAAGGTTCTAGCATGATTCAACCATCGACTGTAGTAGCCAGAGGTAAAAGTAAAAAAGTGATCTTATCGTCATTGTCTCTCTGTTGAAAGGAAGAGTGATTTGCTGCCCATCGTCCTCTTTCTTGTCCATAAAGTAGCACTAATAATGTGGGTGATTGTGTCTTAATAACAATAATGCGATGATAGATGAATGAATAATGGTACATCTTGCTTTCCGGGTGGACAATACAAAGCAATTGTAATGAGGAAGACAGGTTGAATTGTTTGAACCAGGAGGTACTTTGTAACATGTGTGTGGGAGTTTAAGTTATGGAATGGGTTAATCGACAGTTTTGTCCAGATAATTATTAAAACTTGTACATCAACCTTTTGTGATGTCGATGTCTGCTGAACTGCGTAGGAAGATGTCCATTCAAACCAAGATTTCGTCTCTCCCATAGGATGCACGCTGAATTAGCGACAGTATTCATCTCTCTTTTCTTGTGAGACATCGATAATCGAACAATTGGATAGTTTTTATCTTAGAAATCTAAATTTGGTATTCGAAACAAATATTTATCTGTCGCCAATCATGGACTTACCGTTTTACCTAGCAGTTGTACGTGCGTGAAGGAATTGGCTGTAAGAAATATGACATGTCTGTGTGTGACTTGCTAATTAGACCTTCCAAAGACTGTAATGAGATTAGCAAGATACTATCATCATTTGTTTACAGAAGCAAATCTCAAGTGAACTCAACTCACTGTTCTGCTCATGAATGCATACTTTTTGACAACAGCAGAACAATCAAGGTTGGCTTACCAAATAAAGGAACATGTCAGATCAGCATTATATCTATTCTGCCCCCGAAGCTACGTACTACGTGAATATTTAAATTATGGAGTACCGTGTAAAATACCGTAGATTGGTTGCAGTTAGGTGTAAGCTATACATCCATCAGATGTGCCGCTATTTTTATTGATGTTGTGTGGTGAAGTTAATATTCTTTGTAAATAAGGCAAGAATCTATCAATAATAAGAAGTCGAAGGAGTGAAACAAAAGCGTGTCTAACTTTACCCCAGAACGCTTCTTCAGGATTTTTGGCTGGCAGATTCATTGTAAAAATGTCATGCTTTTTATCCAATCTTGTCGTTTATCTGAATGTATGTATCATATCTGGAATTTAAAAGAAAATCTTCAAAGTCATCGATATTAAATAATCTAAATCTCTTTAAATGTGTCCATCACCTGTCTATCATAAGGTTCGGCTTCTTACTCAGCATCTCTTCATCAGCGAAGCGAGCTTTTAGAAAAGTTGTGGAATATAATTTTGTTCGTATAGCGTTTCTTTCAATAACTTCAAGGTTTCCTTCACTACATCGCACCACAGAAACACACACATCGTATCATTCATTCTGTCCATCATACGTCATTTCTGATTAGATCATCCATATTTAGAGAGAATCACCATCGCATCACTCCTTTACCTCAAATTCGTATTGTTTTATCCCTCTTTTTTATCCAAGCACTCCATTCATTCAATTTAATCCTCACAACAACGTAATGCTTGGCTTGGCTTACCACTTCTTTGTTCTTGTTTTGTTTTTATGAGAGACGACGACGGCATCTGGCTGTTGAAATCATGACGATTCTATACTTCAAAAAATTGATGAGCTTGATTGGTTTTATCCATTATCTCATTTATATTTAATTCCCACCTCCTTGTCCCCATGTCATTCATTTCTCATTACTCATAATAATACCTCCGTAGTATCAACACCTCAAAGTTTATTATTACCCACACACACACACATTTCATTCATTCATTCATGCAATTTATGCAATAGAGGTTTTTTTCATTACAATGACAAGTTACTGCTTCATCATTTTGAAGATGAATTTGATGACTTCACTGCTCATTTCATTCTTCAAACCGATCATCCAAGAAGATGAGGATCTTGATCAATAAAATAAAGAGTGGATGAATGAATGGGCTTCATCAAGAGTAATCGTCAATCGTACACAATTTTGATGAGTTAAATAGCCACCTATTCATTACAGACAAATGACTGGTTTCTTTCTATTTTAATATATATTTTATTCTTCTCTCATTCATTGAAACACTTATTACTGCACTAACATTGTAATTTTTCCTGTCACCACAGTCTTTAGATAATTATATACCTTTTCCATCTTGTTTGTCAAATGTCAATGGCTCATAAAGATTTACCACGAATTCGTCGATTGCATCATTAAAATACCCGATGGGGGTTTACAGCCTCCACTTGTCGGATCGGAGTGGTCAATCCAGAATTCAACAATGAAGGTGGTTTTCCTAAAATATCACTTCGTTTGACAACGTCTTATTTCTTCAATCCGTCCTTACCGTGGTCAACATATAAACAATTAGTTATGCAGAGTGTACAAGAAATTAAATTAGCAACCGTGACTTTCAATGTTATGTATTATTGATAAGATGACGGGACAAGATAAAGCCAGGAGCAAAAATGAATTATCGAATTCCATTGTTGCTGAGCTATTTTATTGGTTTTCCATTGACATTTTTTACGTTTCTCTTGGACCAAAGGAATGTGCTGTCTGTCATTCTCTAAAAACTTTTGAGGTGCACCCTTGCTTAGTGTAGTTAGTGTATTTATTGTGAGCTATTTAGGACGATGATTACTAAATACTTACTTTTAGACTCTATTGGTCTCTTTCGACTGTTTGGCATTGACGATCAATTGATTGATTGAATTGAATCTATCTAACAGAAGTTTTTTCATGTGCTACCTTCCGTTGGTCAAATTGTATTAGATGACATTGAGCAAAAACTTATTTTTGAAGTGAGAATTTCATTATAAGTTTGGTATTATTTGTTCAAGAGGTGGAACAAGAAGGGAGCAATTGATTTCAACACACGTTGTCTAAAAATTAAGGATGTCATTCTTTGTAATTAGCACTATTCCTTTTGTATTTATAGTTTGTAAGTGGCCTGCACATTGGGAAAAAATATTGCTCAATAAGACTGATGCTTGACGGATAATCCTTCATTTTGAAGATTCATGTATTGTCAAAATTACATGCCCACTGAAGATGACGAAGTGGCATAAAAAAACCAACATACGCAATCCTTTTACTTGAGTCGTGTAAGATCGATCGATTGTTAGCATTTTGTGTAATTTGCCAGAATATGTTGTAGATTTGCAATCATCAAATATGTGGAATGTGGGAAAGCGTTTTTAAGAAAGTAAAAATACATTTGCATTGAATCCAAGAAAAAGTACAATTTTGGTTTACTTCACCCACCTTGTCGAATGAGCCAATGGAAAATAGTAGACAGACTTTCTTCTAAAAAACACTTTATGCAGACATGTTATTATGGGACATTGCCTTGTTTGGCATGTCTGACACTTTTCCGTTATTTGTACTTTACGTTTAAGGAGGATTAAATTAGCATATGTGCAAATCAGATAATCTTTTCGTGCATTATTATTCCCGCAAGGTTGTTCTTTAACATGCAACACGTGTGTGTGTGTGTTCTGGACCTGTGCAAAATCACTTTTCAAGATGCGAATTTTTATTTGACTTGGTTACCTATGTTTTCATTTCATGGTTATGTCAGCATGAGTGCAAGCATTAGAATTTTGAATGCGTTCCAAATGCTCACTTGCATTAAAAGGTATTGAATTACAATTGGAAGGTCCAATATGATTAATGGAAACCTTGGCCTATCGATCTTCATAGGCGATTTCTATGCACAAGGAAAGACTTTGTTTGTGATGTGTACCAAAAAACTTAGCCTTATCGCTTTATTTAATGTCATTTCATAGCAAGGATTTCTTTCGTCCTCTTGCAGTCGATTAGCATAGAATAGCTTATAGATATTGATGATAGGATTATTTTAGTATGGTCAGAGGACAATGATGATGGCGAATAATATGCGCAACCAAACCAACAGACAGAACTGTAGTTTTGGCAAATGACACTTGTCTGTAACTTAACGGACTGCCCTAGGTGAAGAAGTGAAAGGATTTGGGACAAGTGCGAACTGTTTGGGGTTTCAGCCCATACTTAGATGCTAATAATCTTTACCCTCAAGGAATAATGCTAACGTAAAGTTACATCATTTTAAATATTACATCTTCAGCCTAGCGCAATCCTTTCCATTCCTTTTGCCTATTTTCAATGTAACCCATTTTAAGTGGGTCGACAAAATATGTCGTCGGGGGTTCTATATTACTAAAAAATTGGGCGTCGGTTCCGTCACATTGAAAATTGTACGTAATTCGAAGTTTTCAGTGATCCAGATCCAGGATACAATTTATATCACACAAAACGGTTAAGATTGTAAATTGAAGGGCATGGGGCATGGTGATACATCTTCCTACGAAAAATAGTCAAGACTTCATTGAATGACTTAACTAAGCTAATGAATGGTCAGTGATTGGATATTTCATTGCAACGAAACTGTCTCCAATTTAGGATTTATACAATTTAAAATTTAAACTAGTTATTCAATTGAGAATAAAGTGACCAATCACCGCCATTCATTCACTGCTTATTTTGGTTCATGAAAGCAACTAAAAGGTAAAACCTTAATAACTAAATTAGGTACTGCATCATGCAAAGACCAATGAGAGTGAGAGATAGTCATAGTCCGAGACATAATAATATTCAACTTGATTCACACAATAATAGAAGTCTATGGACACTCATTATTCAATGATATTATTACAGTATCATGCGTGCTAATATTGTTACAAATTGCCGTCTTCATATAAATAAACCGACAAATCCAAATGCAATATAGTAGCGATAGACTATATTTTATACTTCAAAATGGTACCCCTTTATTTACTGCTTTTAAGATCAAAATTGCACCTTTCCTGCTGGAGGATGATAATTTGATACGGTCTCAATTCAAAAAAACGTTTGAGACATGAAGAGGTGGCGCACAATGGATAAACTGACATACAAATATATATTAAGTGGCATTGTAGTAATCGCTACTTAATACCAAAGTTGTTGGAGCTAAAATGCAAATCCTGCATTGAAATCGAAAGTTACGCAAAAGTCTCTGTTGACAAAACTTGAGAAGTGTGCTAGATGAATACCCCCTTGCGAGATTGACTGACGGATGGTCTTTAAATGGACTCGCTCATCATCATCATTTATTTCATAGTCCAAATGAATAGTCAAATCAAAATCAAATAAATAGCAAGAGCACAACAATGTGTGTCTTTGTACTCCAAGACCAATCTAATCTGTAAACATTTTTGAACTACTTTTTTTGCGACGAATTTTTAGTTAGGCATGCAAACCCACCCTAATATGCAATAAGAGCGGATGACGTATAGAGTACGGAGGAGGGAGAAGAATGAATGCAGCATTGATCATGTTTTGTTCCTTTCTTGCCCAAAAGTGTGGTAAAAAACGATGTCATCAAACCAATTTGCATCTCATTAAGCTAGATAAAAATAATATGCGTAATGTGAGATTTCTTTTTGCAATTGAATAAAAACCATGAACCAATGTCATGCTCAATTTTGATGCATCATTTTTAACAATTGACTTTTTCATATATTTCCAGGTGAACAATGGCCCTGCTAGAAAGATGGAGGAGAAGAAAATTCTCCTCAACATCCCTCACCTTTCCATTGTTGGGAGGGAGGTTGATGTTTCTTCTGGTGCTTTCACTAGGAGTGGTTAGTCTAGTCGGAGTTGAAGGAAAGCCTCCTCAGTCACCAGACCAGAGTCAATCAACCCATCATCAACACGAAAGGAGAAGTCATCTTCATCACAGCGAAGTAGCAGAGGAAGAGGAAGCGAATGAAGAGCTCATTAAAAATATTCAAAGCGTAGAAATAAAATGCGAAAATAATGAAATCAACGTGAAAATTCCAACCCCTCATCCCCATTTTAATGGCATGGTTTATCCTCAAGTAAGTCAGGACATCCACACGCCCATATTTTACCCACCTTAGTACTGTTAAATAACGACATAACATCTTTTCAGGGCCTGTCAAAAAATTCAACATGCTTAAAGGAGTATGATTCATCCGAAGAGTACATTGAATACTCCGTCCCCCTTCGATCCTGCAACACCATGACCCTAGCGTCTACAGAAGGGGAGGAAGAGTACTTCAACACAATCGTTCTTGAACCACACCCCAAATTAGTGACGGGGATGGGGCGAGGGTTTCATGTCAGGTGCAAGTACAGAAGGCAAAATAGTGGGAATACTCCACCCGTCACAATGAAAATCTTTAAAGCTGGTGTGGAGATTACGCATCATGAGAATGAAACTATACAGATTGGAGATCCGCTGCAATTCCATATTCAGCTCCATTCCAATGTCACGTAAGTAATAAATATCGTACTAACTAGGATGGATATTAGTAACGCTTATGACAACGTTTTATGCAATCTATAATCTCATTGACAACGCCACTCTGTTAGAAATCTAAAAGTATCAGATGGGATTTCTTATAGTGTAGGAAGAGACCTTTTATTGTCAGAAACAGAAGTGTAAATCTGTCAATACTTGTCGAATGTTAGGGAGTAACTCTATTAAATGAAAGTCACAGGGAAGGTGTCATCTTTGCTTGGAAGGGAGGACTGTGGTAGAAACAAATGAATAGGGCAATTAATCATGGTACTATTAACCTTCGTTTTATTGCAAGCTGATGCAACGTTTAAATTATTTCCCTTGAATTGACACCTATGCGAATATTGTTATAATCCTTCAAGCTGAGAGCAATTATTAGGTATTATTGGCTTGAAGTATTAAACATTTGTTGACTGTTGACTTTAATTTGAAATTGAACCTTAATTGCTCTTTCTTCTCAGAACCCCATTTCTTGTATCGGACTGTCATGTTCGTGATGGTCTCGGATGGGCAGAAGAGCTTCTTGTTAACCACGTCGGGTGTCCCGTAGACTCTGAGATCCTCCCTCCTTTCTCCTACACAAACAACATGGCCATGGTCGAATTTCCGGCACACAAGTTCCCTTACTCCCCTACAGTCTACTATTCTTGCGCTGTTAAAATTTGCAAAAATAATGAAGACTCGTGTCTCTCCCCCGTATGCCAAGGGTCCAAGAACCTAAGGGAGACGTCACAAATCAAGTATAAAAGAGATGCCAATAACGGGGAGGAACCTGCAACAGTCCAGGTAACAATCATCAATGTCTTCTCTTTGAGTACACTTTGAACTAACCTTTAATTGATTTTTTATCAAGGTGTACAACGGTCTTTGGGTAAATGAGCCACCAGACACAACTGAAGCCGACAAGGCAGCGGAAGTGCTGAGGGAGAAGAAAGAACGGGGAGAAGTGCTCTGTTTCCAACGCCGTGATTTTGCTTTGGGCATTGCCATTGCTGGTCTCATCTTGATGATTGCAGTGATCCTCCTTTTGTTCATTCTATGTATTAGAAGGAGGAGAGCCGTGAAGGGTGGTTCGGATACTGGGTCCTCGTCTATTTACTCAGGCTCTGGAACCAACTTCACTGGAAACACAAGAGGATACACAAACACTGCTTACTCGCACTCTTCAGAATGATGATTCAGAAAAGAAGACTAAATAAAATTAATTGCACTTTGTCTCTTGCACAAAAGATAATAATAATTAGCTCAATTACCGGTGATTGGCTTTTTGGTGGTGTGGGCACCTTTTTGACTTCTACTAAATTATTCTACACCAATGCAATTGGCAACGGGTTTCAACAAATCCACAGACACGTGAATGAGTTGTCCTATGCCCTTACCATCTTTTATGGTGCTAGTAAAGAATTATATTTTCAACTTTCTCCGTGCCAGTCCTGGGGTGTGTAATAATGGGGTGTAACTTTTTTATTTTTATTTGTAGCTTGTATACGCGAAATGAATATCGCTTTGTATTAATGTTTGGTGCCATCATCTCTTTCTTTTTGTATTGAGTCTCATAATGTATGTAACACATTTCTGCATTCAAAGAGTCCCTGTTTTCCCTCAAAGTTTTATTGTAAGAAGGAATTTATGAAGTTTTTAGGGGAAAAAATAAGAGAAGGTTTTACTACTGACTGATAATCCCCACTTCCCGATTAATGAACTTGATACCTTATTCTTTTTTATATTGCAATAACTACTGTTTTACAAATAGTTAAAGGTTTATTTATAATTAAAATATGTTAAGATCAAGCAACTTGGTCCCATCACCACCATCATTCAGATGCAAGTATGTCGCACTAGTTACCTTTATGTAAATATTATTATCGTTTGTTTGCTACTCCTCTAATCTCCTAAATGTTTTACATGTTAACACATTTTCATACACCTATTGTAAGTTGTTAACCTTTGCGTTGTTATTATTGTTGTTTCTAACAGTGCCAAAATGTGATATGATTAAGTTACGTTAGCAGCCCGGAAATAGAAGAAGAGTAATGTTGTCTAAATATCACACTTTCTCTCATACGACTCAACAATATAATGCAACTTAGTAGTTAACACGTAAGTAGTGTAAAGTTGAGCAATTGGTTGATTAACAAATTAGAATTTGTATGCGCTTTACTAAAGGCAGGTGAGTACAGAATTATTTGAAGTAATGTAATTTAGTTATTATTAATGAATCAAGGTCAACCTTGTCCAATGTACCAGTCTTGCATTTTTATAGACGGTTTGAAAAGAGTGGAAATTTCATACACTGACCTAGCATATTATTGAACCAAAACCAAAGGACACAAATAAGCTTTACCCGAATTGGAGTCATTTTGTATACCTGGCAACGTGATGCCGTGAAATTTTCAAATTCAAACAATGTAAAAAAATTAATATTAAACTCGAACAATACGATATGAACACCAATACTTTACTTTAGTCACTGTATGAACATCGTTGAGGAGAAAATAAACATGCCATATAATTGTAGCCGTATCGCTTTTTAAGCTATTATTTTTGCATTGGAATCAACAGTGGGGCCAACGAGGACATTGGAGAAAGTTGCTGCACTCTCGGTCGGTCATTTTGAAATACGAGACATTCCGTCTTGTCAGTCATGGGTTTCGATCGCTGAAAGAATATGTTGCTGAAAACTTACAACGATTTGCCCATCCCCTGATTTGTTTTGATCCAAGGTGGCATAAAGGATTCCTACATTTTATGCTTTCCCTTGAGTGCACGACGTATATTGAATGTTGCTTGATGCCTTGATATATAATAATATTTTATAAGTATTTTTGTTGGCTGGTTATGTCATGCTGGGTATTATTGGGAAAGGGATGAGTAATGGGTGTGAATAAGTGCTGCTCTCATCTCCAATTGATGAATAGCTGGTTCATCCCTTCCTCTGTACGCTTCTCTTACATGTCATAGATCAATGACAACTCTCCGCCAGTCATCCATCTCTTTCCCTGTTTAAAAAGGAGAAAACAGAATTATTCAAGGAGCTCCTCTTCTTAACTCGAGAACCCAACTCTCATCCTCCACTCACATCTACATCGAAAAACTTTTTCCCTCGACAAGATGAGGGACGAGACAGGATCCAAAAGAGAGAAAGTAGAAGAGACCTCTGACTATAGAAAAGAGAGAGACTCAAGATAAAAGCATATCAGACCACTCAAACTCTGGAATCGGAATCAAAATCAAAAGTGTTTGAATTGAATCTGTCGAAATAGGATGGGATCCAATCCAGGAGAGATTAATGGTGAAATGGAGATGGACTGGAGAAAGATGATGTGTCCATTTTCTCAATAGGAAGAAAGTCCTTTTATAATTTATTGCCAGATGAAGTGGATCCATACTCTGATTTTCATTTCAATAAAGGAGTGAGTGAGTGGGGGAGGAACGGATCGGATAGGGTGGAGTTGTTGAGTTCAGCAACGACTGCCAGGGACAAAGTATAACAAAAGAGAATAAGCATAAGCGTGTGGAGCAGACAGATTGGAGAAAGTAGTGCTTGTTGATATTCTTCTCCCTTGCATATATAATATAGAAGAGCTCCACAGGATGAAGATACAAGTTTAAGCCCTTCCAGCAAAAAAAAACTGTCAGAACTTGGCAACAGTTTATTCAAGGAT
>JAQIWU010001322.1:0-17277 GCA_034696445.1 Isotomiella minor
AGTCACTGTCTTCACAAGACGGAAGAAAATTGAAGGAATTAAAAAATCAATACTTACCCCTTTTTCCACGAAAAACTCTTAATTATTTTATTTTAATTACCTCAGAATGTTTGATTTCTTTCTTGTCTGGTCAGAATTTTGCAACGATGATGTGATCATCAGTTGTCTGATTGTCTCAAACTTCCCTGTTTTTTTGGCAAGTTTTTTTCCTTCTCTCAACTCCCACACACACACGGCTGATGATGATGATGGGCACGAATTTTGTACACTCCTGCCCGCTTAAAGTCTGCTCGTCGTGTGTCGAACAAAAGAAGAAATCAAGTAGAAAGTTTGAAGGGTTGTTTTTCTTAGACAATGGATTCGGATTCGTCGACATGTTCAGAGTCTGACTTGGCCGTCAGAAGAAGAGTCGAGGAGGAGGAGGAGGTCATTAATTTCGGTGGGGAAGACGAAGAGGAAGAAACACAGGATCCTAGGACTGAAGTTGGTGAACCTGCTGCGTCAACTGGCGAGGGGAATGAGGTTGAGGATGAGGTGCAGGGGTCAGAAGAAGAAGTTCCAGATGACGATGATAAGCGCATGGATGTCGAGGAAGAATTAGAGGAGGAGTCAACTATCGCTCATGACCCTGATGAAGAGGTGGGGGTGGCACCCGTTGAGGAGAAGGAGGTTGAGGATGAAGTAGTAGAAGGCGATGATGATACTCCAATGGACGAGGAGGAGGAAGTGGGTGACGTCGTCGACGACCAGGAGGAGGACGATGAAGAAGAAGAAGAAGAGGACACTTCAACCACGACCTACCTTCCGGTGGGGAGGATAAAGAAGATAATGAAGATATGTCTTGTCACGAACGATGAAGACGCCAATAACGACACGAGTACGAAAAAAGTCAAAGGAAGGAAGAGAGGAAGTAAAGCCAAACCTGTCCCCACCAGTACTGAAAAGATGCTGATATCCAAAGAAGCGATTTATCTCACGGCGGCAGCCACGGTAAGACGACACCCTATACTTTATATGAAAATCCGAATTTTTGGGATTGGGACTCATTGTTTTCTTTTGCACTTTAGGAATTGTTCATCACACTGGTGGCAGAGGTATCGGGGAAAATCGCCGTCAGTAATAAGAAGAAGACCATGACGGTTGAACACCTCAAGAGAGCCATGTCACAATCGGATGCGTACGAATTTCTGGAAGGCTCCTTTGAACCCTCCATTTTGTAGGGAATTTATGTAATGTAACTTTATATAAGCAAGCAAGGGGGCAAGATGAGAAAATATGTCTTACTCTATTTAATTTCTTATTCCTAAATTACTTAATTCGGTAAATCCTACGTTCGTTGTTAGTTCTTTCGTGAGTCAAGGTCATATCAATTTAGTAGACAATAATTATCAGGTATGACGGGACGGGAGGTAAACGCTATTCATTTTCTGTCGTGTCTATGATTTGAATTGACGCATTTTCGTGATGTTTAATCCATGGGTGTTTTTTTATCAGACCAGTTTTATATAAGGCAAAATTGATTGGACAGAATAATAAAGGTTCATTCTTTTCTACATAAACCCCTTTTATTGTGTGATGATAACTTATTTTGTTTACTCTTTCTATATCAGTGCGTACACAGTATTTATTTGGTTAATCAATGGACTATGGACTTGTCTTGAATGAATTCAACAAAGCTTGTGACCGGACGCCACTCCGTACGCTTTATTTTTAACAGATAGACACACCTGCACAGGACTCAAAAACATCACGATGTCAAATTCCACCAAATTGGACTACGGGTTGAAACACGAAAAGGAAGGGGGGGCACCCTTTTTGGGGGGACCATTGTTTCAAGCTGCCCCACTTCTGTGGTCAATCTTCATTGGCCTGGTGTTGGCTGTAGTTGTGAAAAAGTTCTTTCTTTTTAGGAAGATGCCTCCAGGTAAAGAAATGGGTCCCCACAATTTCATTTTTCAAAGCTTTACATTTCATTCTGTTAGGACCTTACGGGCTTCCCTTCCTAGGATGCCTCTTCCACTTCAAGAACACCCTTGCACAACTCCAGACATACAAGAAGAAGTACGGGGGTATTTTTTCGTTTAGTTGTGGAGATTTCTAGTAAGCTCAATTACACAAGTGAAAAATATTTAAAGCATCTCTAATGTCTACTGTTTATAGCGTCATCGTGATTAATGGACACAAGGCAATTCAGGAAGCTTCAAAGCGGCCTGACCTCTCAGGCCGACCTGACTTTTATGTATGGACATCCCGCAACTTCGGTGATAGGAACAGAGGGATTCTTATCTCGGACATTGGGGACACGTGGCAGGAACAAAGACGGTTTGCTATGCGGTCCTTGAGAGACTTTGGCCTGGGTCGACAGAGTATGGAAGGGTTGATTGTTCATGAAATGGAGGAGTTGGTCAAAAATCTAAGGTATGAACCGTTTTCAAGAGTGTGACATGGTCTCAACTTTGTTTGTAGGGGTGAAGTTGGGAAGCCCATGAATCTAGCAGGAATTTATAATGGATCAGTCCTTAATTCTTTGTGGACTGTCGTAACTGGAAAGAGGTTTGACCTGGACGATCCAGAATTTAAAGAAATTCTCTCCCTATTTTTAACGTGAGCTTACATAATTTGACTTCTTGTAAAGACTTTATAGATTTAATGCTTTTAGGAGCATGAGGTTCATCACGATCACCTACGCCGGACTATTTTGGCCTTGGCCTGCAGTTTACGGCTTGTTGGGTCGGCAGAATTGGAAAACGTCGATGGACATGAGGGTCAAGCTTCGGGCGATGATGTCTAAGCACATTAACTACCACCTGGAGACCTACGACCCTTCAGTGACGAGGGACTTTATTGACCTGTACCTCCATGAAATCAATAGAGGGGATGAGACGCATGGCAGTTTTCTAGGGGAAGAAGGGGATTTAAACCTCCGAGTGACCCTCCTGGACTTATTCACTGCAGGGGTCGAAACGACGGCGACGACGCTGAATTGGGCCTCCCTATTCCTTAGCCAATATCCTCAAGTGCAGGCCAAACTTCAAGAAGAAATTGATCGAGTGGTCGGAGATAGGAATCCGAGCAGAGATGACAAAGTCAGGTAAAATCCCATACCTTTGCAATGGGGCACTTTGAGATTGGCATTCTTCTTTTAGAATGGTGTATATGGAAGCATTTCTAAACGAAGTGCATCGAATGTCCTCCATTCTCCCCATGTCCGTCTACCACAGGGCGATGAAGGACACTGAATTTGCTGGCTACTTCCTGCCTCGAGGGTCCATCCTCTTTCTAAACCTCCACGATGCTCATCACGACCCTGCCGTTTGGGGAGACCCAGAAGTCTTCCGACCCGAGCGATTCCTGAACAATGATGAAACTAAGATTGTCAAGAACGAAGCACTGATCGCATTTGGAGCTGGGAAACGACAATGTCTTGGAGAACTCCTCGCAAGGGACTCCCTCTTCATTTTTGTGACGGGCCTCGTTCGAAATTTTAGCTTCAAGAGTGAGGGAAAGCTCAATATGGAAGGGACCCCCACCTTCGTCTCATCTCCCCAGCAGTTTGAGGTCATTTTGGAAGAGAGACAATTTTAAAAGCTATGAGTTAATACATGCATAAAGGTTTTTTAAAAATATTTTCAACCAATCAATAAATTGTTCATTTTTTGCTAATCTTTAAAGTTGTAAAACTTCATTCTAAGTACTTCAATCTGAACACTGAAAATGATGAAGACAAGTACGCATTTAAAGGTTAGGGAGGTCGCGTATATGAAATGAATGAGTAAATTGTCACATAAAGTTGTATGGAAAAAGTTGTGCACGCATGTATTTACGCTAAGGATTTAGGAATGTAGTAATATTCTTATCTGAATGGGAAAGTGGACCACGACCACACAGCATCTGACTTTTTATAACTCGACAATTTAATTTGTGTCATTGAATTCTTTCATTCACACAAAATCAAGCCTGTAAAATAGTCAAGAATTAAGTGTCTGTCATGAGTTTTTTGGACCCAGACTCAGAAAAGGATCAGCTTGACCTAAATGACGTCCTCAAAGACTTCCCCCCAGGCCCCTTGGACCCCTATCGAAAGACAGCGTCTTTCGACTGGAAGGAAATGTCGGTGACGATAGAGCCAGAGGAGATCCTGCTCTTTAAACACAGGGTCTGGCGATTTATGGAAAATGACCCAGTCTTCGCACATTCCCCCATTGCCCGGAGTCTGGAGGAGGAGAGGAAGGTTGTGCTTGCCCAGGCCTTGAGACTTCTGGACCAAGACTTTCTAGGGGAGAAGCGAGGGGAGATTGGAGACCCTGTCAAAGTCATCGCCATGAACCAGGCCGTGGGTCAGTACGACTGGTCAGTCTCGACGAAGAGGAGCATCTTCATGGACTTTTTCACGAATGCGATAAGGGGGCTGGCAAACAGTGCGTATCACATGGACGTCCTGGAGGACACGTACAAGATGAGGTTGACGGGGTGTGTGGCGATGACGGAGATAAGTCACGGGACGAATACGAAGGCATTCAAGACGCGAGCGACGTACGACGCGGTCAAGGGTCAGTTTGTGTTGAACACGCCGAGTTTTGAGGCTGCCAAGTGTTGGTCGGGGGGTTTGGGTAGGTTATATGAAAATGGTTCCATTTTTCTAATGTTACAAAGTGTCTTTTTCTTTAAGGAAAATGCGCAACTCATGCTTTCCTCATGGCCCAACTGTACACCCCTGACGGAGTATGTCACGGGATCCACGGCTTCATCGTCCCTATTCGCGATCCAAAGACGCTGCTGCCTTTCCCCGGCGTGACGATTTTCGATATGGGAGCCAAAATAGGGCTAAACGGTCTGGACAACGGGGTCATGCTCTTCGACAACTACGCCATCTCAAGAGACGCTCTCCTCAATCGGACAGGAGGGGTGACGCCAGAGGGGCAATATGTGACAAAGATCAAAGATGCGAAAAAACGCTTTGGCGTCGCTTTAGGAAACACGTCCGCAGCTCGGATCGGCATCATCGCCATCTGCTCCGCCACCCTAGTGAGTGCCGTGACCATCTCCATAAGGTACTCTGCAGTGAGACGTCAATTTGGGCCGAGCAATGCAGAGGAGATCCCGGTACTCGAATATCAAATGCAACAGTGGCGTCTCTTTCCCTACCTCGCGGCAACTTATGTCATGAAGTTTATGGGGGACTCTGTTTATGGGGACTTTGTGAACTTTGTCATGTCCTCGTACAATCCCGACCTGGACCCTGACGTGTTGTCGAACATGGGACAAGAGATCCACGCCCTCTCCGCATCCGGCAAACCCATCGCAGGGTGGCTCGCCCGGGACGCGATTCAGGAAAGTAGAGAGGCCTGTGGAGGTCATGGCTATCTCCGGTGTGCGGGATTGGGGCAGCTGAGGAACGACCATGACGCGAACGTCACTTACGAGGGGGACAATAACGTCCTCCTCCAGCAAACGAGTAATTGGCTCCTCTCCGTTTGGGCAAATACAAAGAGAGAAGAATTGGCGACAAGGATGCCCCTGGGGACGCTGTCATTCCTGACCAGACGTGTGTCTGGTCATCTTAAGGGTCAGACTGTGGAAGACATACTCAAGCCCGATGCTCTCCTCGACGCTTACAAATGGCTGGTTTGCCACCTCCTCCAAACAACGGCGGAGAAAGTGTCCCTCCTCTCTCAATCCGGAAGAGACGCTTTTGAGACTAAGAACGAGTCCCAAGTCTACGCAGCTCGCACCCTCTCCATCGCATTTATCGAGCACTACAGCCTCGAGATCTTTTGGACAAAGCTGATTCCGAAAAGCAGCCCGGGTGTCAGACCCGTCCTCACAAAACTCCTCCTTCTCTACGGCTACTGGAGCCTTGAGAAGCATCTCGCATGCTTGTACCAAGGGGGCTTTACCTCCGGCCAAGACACAGCCACCTTAGTAAGAAACGCTGTTCTAGAGCTCTGCTCCCAACTGAAGCCGGAAGCAGTCGCCCTAGTGGACGCCATCGCACCCCCGGATTTCATTCTCAACTCAGCCTTGGGCCAGTCTGACGGGGAGATTTATAAAAACCTTCGAGGGGCCATGGCTCAAACCCCCAGAGGCTTCGAGAGGGACGACTATTGGAAGGACATCGTTCTCAGGATTAAGTCCAACCTTTGAACTTTGGGGCAACGTGACACAATTAAAATATCGATAACAATGGCTTGCGTGCGTGGAATCTTTTGTTTATGTTTCCGTAATTATGCTTATTATAGTTCTTGGAATTAATTTGTGTCCTGCTCATACTTATCATCCATTTGTTTACTTATCGGCTTATGGTATTCCTAGTATTTCCCATTTAATTGTAGTTTGTGAATGTGTCTTACCTTTTCATAGAATCCACTTAAGTAAAGCCTAATTACTATAAATCCTTCCCCTTACTATCACCATCTTCGCATGACAAATCCCAAAATACGACTACGTGTTGGGTCCCAAAATATAAAATTCTCTTGAAAACCATTCAAAATGTTCGAGTCAAGGACGCATTTTTCGTGTAAAATATTATGCTAGAGTTGGAGTTATATAAATGAATTTAATGAATAAATATGGCTGCTTGGGGAAGGACGCTGACTAATTGAGTCTTGGGCCTCTTCCTGAACTGTGCTGCGGTTGTGTCACTTCACTTATCTTTGACTTTAGGTCTTAATCACCCAAGCTAAGTTAGGTTTGGTTATGGACTCGTGGATAATCCAAGCTGCCGTGATTGGAGGGGCAGTCGTCCTAGTCCTCTTGACGCGAATGGTCAGTTGCATAAAGACAAACTATAGTTCCCGAAACTAACCAAGTATCATTTGATTTTAGGTCTGGGCATTCTCAAGTCAATCCCTGAAAGTCTTTAAATTCCAAATCTTCAAAGACCCCCTCCCACAAACGAGCAATAGACATCGTCGTCGAAAGAGAGTCCACGTTAGGGACTTCTTTGTCGTGGTCATGTCCGGGCTCCCACGACCCCTCGGGGTGGAAAGCCCCCTTAGATCCAAGCTACTGGACATCCTTCGGTCCACCCTTGGCATCCCTGCGGAGGAGGTGGAGGGGGTGTCAATGGTCGATCCCCCGGAAGAGGTGGCGAAAGGGGACCACTTTGGGACCTCCTCATCCTATGCGAAGGTGACTTTCAAGGACGCAAACCAGAGGGACAAGAACCTGTTCGTAAAGCACCTCCCGAGACATGCAGGAGCGGCTGCCTACGGCCGAAGGATGCGAGTTATGGAGAAAGAGGCTGAGTTCTTCAACTCCTTTCTCCCTAACCTGAAGCAATTCGTTGGGGTGGAGTCCTCCAACCACCTCCTGTCCTTTTTCCCAAAGTTCCTCTACGGGGACAACTCCCTCATCGTGATGGAACACATGGTCTTCGACGACACGTACTTCATGCTGCCAAAGGACCAAGGGCACAACCTGACGACAGCCAAACACGTCCTCACGAATCTCGCACGATTTCACGCCTCCTCCTACTCATTCATGCAGAGTCACGAAGGGGGACTGGAGGGGTTTGTGAGGGGAAACCAGCTTCTGACCTCCGAAGCCTTCCTCAAGAACGACATTGAAATCATGCATCAAATGTACGATAATGGGCTCACGACTTGCATCAACATACTCAAGGTAGGTTCTTAGATGATGCTATTTCATAAACTGACGATTAATTTTAAACTTTCAGGGTTGCCCCATCGAAGGGAGTGAAGCCTCCATCCTGACCCTTGAGTCCCATCTCGGACACGTGTTCCCCAGGATGGTGGACCTCATCAAGGCAGAGAACCAAGGGCCCCTCCTCGTCCTGAACCACGGGGACTGTTCCAACAACAACATGCTCTTCAAAATAGACTTTGACAGTGGGGAAGTCAAGTCCCACGTGCTCCTGGATTGGCAGATGACGCGTCTAGGGTCCCCCTGCCTCGACCTTGGCTTCTACCTCTACACGAGCGTGAACGGGGACGTGAGACGGTCAGGGATTAAGGACCTCCTAAGCCACTACTTCCACGAGTTTCAAGATACCCTGTCAAAGTTTAGACACGAGTGTCCCCTGTCAATTCAAGACTTCCTGACCGACTACAAGAATAAGAGCCAGCTTGGCTTCTTCTCATGTCTCAATTTCATTTCAGCCGTCGGGACGCTAAAGAAGATTGACGTGAGGAGTCTTCCAAGCAGTCCTGCGGACGTGGTGAACATGTTCAATGACGCCACACGGTGCTGGATCCAGAGGAATGGGGAGAAGGCGACCAGGATTGCCTCAGAGGTCGTGTCAGTGCTCAGGGAGAAGGAGGAGTTGGAACGCCTGGAACTACCCTAAGACTAAAACTAAAAGACTGATTGTTAAAAGCAATAAAAATGAATTTTATGCAAGCATGTCTCATTCTGCCCCAATGTCCACATTCTAATCATGCAAGATCCGTGTAGAAGAAAGCCCAATGTCATCTTCAAGTGACAATTAAAATCTAATTAATTGTGCTGATGTCACACCCACATCTTAACTCAACTCCAACAAAAAATTCCATGTTAATTACTAGACAAGACATTCTTCATTTTCATGTCAAGACCAAATTAATTAAGTCAATAATACAAAAGCAAACTTAACTTTATCCTCGTACCTCATGACTCTATGTTTCTTTTTCAACTGACAGAACAGGACAAAAAATTCATGGCTTTTAGAAGAGTGTTACATCATTGCATTGGTCTTTGTGTAAAATTAACTCTTTTTTTACATTCCATTGAATTGCCAATTGCCAAGGTCGAGTGTAGAATACACGAGGGGGGCTAGTTGAGTTGAGCATGACTAAGCTGGATATGAAAACATAGCAATTTGATTGTAATTGTAAAGCTGAAAGTTAGCATGAAGCCTAGCAGTTAAAATGTGAAATGATCAGTTTGCATAATTGAGGCGGATTGTGTGAGGAGATAGCGAGATAAATATACAGATATAGAGAGAGATTGCCGACCACTGCGTCCAGTCCAGTCAGTTCTTTTGTTTGTTTGTTTGTTTCCTGTCGCAATTATATTGTGCACAATTCTCGTGAACTTTGGCTAAATTATAAAATGTCGGGAGTGACGGAAATCCTGGGGGAAGATGACCCCATGCGAGGGAAAATCTTGGAAGCCCTGAAATCCAACGGAATCCCCCACGAGGTGGAGACCATTTCGATGCGAGACCCTCCAGAGCTGAAGGGGGAGCACTTTGCGACTGCCACGGCCTACATAACGGTCAAATTCAAGGATCAGTCAATTAAGGACAAGAACCTCTTCATGAAACTCATCCCCAAGAACCCCATGCATGGACAGATGGCCCGCCAGATGAAGTTCATGGACAAGGAGTCCGCCTTCTTCATGGAGTTCCTTCCCACCCTTAAAGAACTTGTCAAAGACAAAGGCATCTCCCTGGACTTCTTTCCAAAGTGCCTGTATGGGGATGAGGACATCCTCGTCCTAGAAAACCTCGTCCTGGACAAGGGCTATGTCATGCTGGCCAAGGAGGTGGGGCAGGATCTGCCCACGGCCAAGTTTGTTCTGGCGAATCTCGCCGACTTCCACGCCGCGAGTTTCGCCTACATCCAAACCCACGGGGGAATCGAAGGCTTGAAGAAGACCTGGCCCATCATAGTTCATGAGGCCCTCATACAAGAGAACTCACCCATGCTCGACGGCATGTTCGAGGGTGGGCTGAATAATTGTCTAAACATTGCCAAGTCCTATCCCGTCGAGGGAGGGGAGAAGGCGATTGAGGAACTGTCCTCCTTCTCAGGATCCATGAGGAAAGTAATCTTGGGCGTCGTGAAGCCCGAGGCGCAGGGGAAGGTCCAGGTCGTCAATCATGGCGACTGTTGGAACAACAATATGCTCTTTAAGAAAAACCCTGAGACTGGGGAGGTGGAAGAACATGTCTTTGTAGATTTGCAGGTAAAAGCGTCTCATTTCACCCCAAAAAGTGTCATTTTTTTACAGCATCTTTCTTTAGATCACTCGACTGGGGTCACCCTGCCTCGACCTGGGCTACTACCTCTACCTGAGCGTGGCTCCAGAGGTACGTCGAGCCAACTTTGAGGACCTCATCCGTCACTACTTCTCCCGGTTTAAGGAAACTTGCGAAACGCTAGGGCAAAAGTGTCCCATTACTTTCGATGAATTGTTGGCTGACTACAAGGACAAGTACCAGCTCGGCTTCTTCACCGGCCTCACGATGCTCTCTGCCATTGGGAGTATGAAGGACATGGACATGGATACTATGCCCGAAAGTCAAGAGGCCATGATGGAGGTCTTCCTCAAGGCTATGCGAGATTGGATTGAGAACAATCCTGAAGCGTCCTCCAAAATTGCAAATGAGGTTGTAGCTTTGTTCAAGGAGAAGGAGGCCTTGCACAAGATGTAGAGTAGAATTTTTTTGGATGTTTTGATCTTAAAAGAAAAAATATTTGTCTTTTCTTAGAGCTAATGAACTTTTCTGCGTGTAAAATCTCTTATTTTCTTCCATATTCATGGACAGAGTTTTGATGTACCCGTGGTTGTGTAGCTTCATTTGTATATGAAGTGGTGATAAAGGTATAGATTTCCATAAAAGCTTTATTTTCCTTTCAAAGATTCAGAGAGATATGCAAATAATTACTTCCTTGTAACAGATTAGAAGTGGAGGAATCCTATTCCGGGCTTCTTCGCTGCCTTTGGTTGTTGAAATGAATAAATGAAAGCCGTGTGTATCTAACGATGGTTCGTTGATTTATTGAGAATTTGCATAAAACGTAGAAGAGAGATTCTTTCTATGATTCAAGTTAAGAAAGTGAATGACATTTGAAGTTAGTGTTTGGTCGACTGTCAAGAGGAGAGGAAGTCCTGTAAATCATAGCCCACATTACAATTTTCTTGTAACAAAATGTCCGGAAGAGTAGACCGCACCCTGGCCGAGGAGGAGCCCCTGTGGATCAAGATCGTCACCTGCCTAAGGGCCCAAGGGGTGACTGAGGCGGTGGAGTCTGTGGCTTTGACATTTCCACCCGAACTGAGAGGCTCTGGAGTTGCGACCCTCCCTGCGTATGTGACTGTAAAGTTCCAGGGGGAGGAGGTGAGGGATAGGAACCTTTTTGTCAAGTTGCTTCCAACGAACCGTGTCCACCTGGGGTGTGCCCGTCGGATGGGACTCATGGAGAAGGAAGCGTCCTTTTTCAACTCCTTCCTGCCTAAGATGAGGGAGTTTTGTGGTCGGTTTGAAGGGTGAGTGGGCTTAAGGAAGTCTATTCCATAGAGTACTCATCAAGAAGTGCCTTTATTTGTAGGTGCGAGGACCTCCTCAACTTCTTTCCAAAGAGCGTCTTTGGGGATGATGACTGCCTCGTCCTGGAGAATCTCGTGTTGGACGAGGGCTTCGTCATGCTCAACCGGGAGGACCGGCAGGGACTGGCTACGGCCAAGAAGGTGCTCACAAACCTCGCCACCCTCCACGCAGTCTCCTACGCTTACATCAGGGAGGACTATTCCGACAACGTGGAAGAGTTTCGAGAAGACTGGGAACTCATTTGTCGGGAAGCATTCCTTCGGGCGGACCTGCCTATGACGAACACCATGTTTGATGGGGCTCTCAAACAGGCTCTCTACATCTTGCAGGTACAGTCATTTTCCACGGCATCACGACCCTAAGCTATAAGCTTCCTTTTTTCTACAGCAAAACTTCGTGGCTGGTGCAGACATAGCGATTGGGCAATTGTCGGAGTTTCTGGACGACGAGGTCGGTCAGGGGCGACTCAAGCACCTCATCCTGGACCTCCTAAAGCCAGATGTGCAGGGGAAGGTGCAGGTTGTCAACCACGGCGACTGCTGGAACAACAACATGCTCTTCAAGATCAACCCTGAGAATGGGGAGCCGAAAGACAACATCATCCTGGATTTCCAGGTAAAGTTTCTCACCTTGCCCCAAAAAATTGTCCTAAATTGTTGTGTCTTTATAGGTGACGAGACTGGGGTCACCCTGTTTGGACCTTGGCTACTACCTCTTCCTCAGCGTAGACCCGGGGGTGAGACGAGATCATTTCCAAGAACTCCTCCAGCACTATTTTGACGACTTTCAAAACGTCCTGGAAAAGCTGTTGGGGCTCCAGTGTCCCATCACTTTTGAGGTAAGAGCTTTAGACACAATGTTTCACTTAAAGTGTCTTATTCTAATTCCTTATTGTAGGAGTTTCTGGCGGACTACAAGAGCAAGTTCCAAGTCGGTCTGTTCATGGCAATGACGGTCATGGGGGCCCTGGGCGGAGTGACAGAGGTGGACATGGAAGGCCTTCCTCACGATGGAGAAACGGTTCGGAGGGCCCTGGGAACCGCGATGCGAGCCTGGGTCGACTCCCACCCCGTCGAATCTACTGAACTTGCAAAGGAGATTGTGAGCATGCTCAATGAACGGGACGAATTGATGAACTGAACTCTGATTTTCAAATTACTTGATCTTGATTTTATACAAGAATCCAAACCAGCATTCTTTTTTAATGAAGTAGACTCAAAGCTGTCAAAGCAGTAGTTGTAGTGCAAGATGATAATCTTAAATCGATTTTAATGTGTTTCTTTTCCTTGAATTTGAAAACTAAGGGTTTTAAATAGAGCTCAATAAACTTTTCCCCTTTTGCAAAGAATCCTCGTGCATTTGTAACATCTTTATGCATCTCGTCACATGAGGCAAGTTGAGACAAAACCGTTTAGTTAAATTGGGTTATCATTATAACGTCGTCCTTGACTTGTGTTCAGGTTATCATAAGAGGTTGAAGGTGTAATCATTCCATTCAATACATCAATGAGCATGTGTAGGCTTAATTGACAAATTCAGTCAGAAATCACATCTTTACACTTATTGATTGCTTGTTGACCGTCGGATTGGAATTAGCAATGGATTCTATATTTTCTGGCAAAAATTCTATTGTTGAGGGAGAGGAAATGTTCGACTGGTCCGAACCACTCGAGTCCGTCCTCCCACCCTTTCCCCCAGGCCCCCTTGACCCTTATCGAAGGTCTGCGTCCTTCGACTGGAGGGAAATGGCTGTGGTCATTGAGACAGAAGAGTTCCTTCGTTTGCAGGTAATTTGATTTGAATTGATGGATGCAGTCAGTCACTAAATAAAAACTTTTATAGCGATCCTTGTGGAAGAAGATGGAGGGAGACCCCACATTCGCCCACTCCCCGATTAACCTTCCCTTGGAAGAACATCGAGAGAGGACGCTCAAAAGGACGCTGAGATACTCTGAGTACATCCCTAAGGATGTCAACGTTCAGTGGAATCCTGTCATCACGAGCGCTCTGGGACAATACGACTGGTCCACCGCACTGCGGCGCACGATCCTCACAAACTTCTTTCCCAACGCAGTCCTCAGCCTTGGGACGAAGGGGCATTGGAAGTACATTCGAGCATCGAGAAACTTTGATGTAGGTTCTTTTTTTGTTCCTCAAATGTAACTAGCGTCTACCTTTATTTTTGCAGGTCATGGGCTGCGTCGCAATGACGGAAGTATCCCACGGCACAAACACCAAAGCCTTCAGAACCACAGCCACGTTCGACCCCTTGAGGCAAAAGTTCATCCTTCACACCCCTGACTTTGAAGCTGCGAAGGTGTGGGCAGCCAATCTTGGGAAGACTGCTAACTACGCGTACGTCTTGGCTCAGCTTCACACCCCAGATGGGATTTGTCACGGCCTCCACGGCTTCGTCGTCCCCATTCGAGACGCGCAGATGAACCCGTACCCTGGCGTGATTATTGGGGACATGGGAGCAAAGGTCGGACTCAACGGGCTGGACAATGGCTTCATGGTCTTTGACCACTACGAGGTGGAGATGGACGCCCTGTTGGACAAGACAGGAAAGGTGACTCCGGAGGGGGTGTACTTGACTCCGATAAAAGACTCAAAGAAGAGGTTTAGCGCGTCCTTAGGTGCTCTTTCTGGGCCAAGGATTGGAATCGCACAACTATCAACGGTGAACATGCTCAACGCGGTCTGCATCGCGATCCGGTACTCTGCCGTGAGAAGGCAGTTTGGCGACTCTGGTGACCAGGAAGTCCCTGTCTTAGAGTATCAAATGCAACAGGCCCGACTCCTCCCGCACCTCGCTGCCGTCTACGTGTACAAATTCTTCACGCGGTCCGCCATGACTGTATACATTGACTTCATGCTGGCTCGCTACACCTCTTCTGAGGAGGACCTTGATGCAGGGGCAGAGTTAAGAGGACAGATGGGGGCAGAACTCCACGCCATCTCCTCAGCCACAAAGTCAGTCGTAGGGTGGTCCTCTCGGGACGCTGTGCAAGAATGCAGGGAAGCCTGTGGGGGTCATGGCTATCTCCGGTGTGCAGGGATTGGAAGGCTGAGGGATGATGGGGACGCCTTCCTCACCTTCGAAGGGGACAACAACGTCCTCCTCCAACAAGCGAGTAATTGGCTTCTCAACGTATGGACAAACCCCGATCGTGAAAGAATGGCGGCCTTGTCTCCCACAGGGGCTCTGGGGTTCATGAGAAATGCGGAATCTAGGCTAAAGAAGAAGTTTGTCTTCAAATCCAAATCAAGGGACGACTTTCTCCAACCCGAGACCATCCTCAAGGCGCTCAAGTGGCTCGTTTGCCACATGCTCAAAGTCACAAGTGAGAAGGTTCACAAACTTCAGCAGGACTCTTACGACAGCAGCAGCCTTCAGGTCAAAAACGAGTCCCAATTCTTCTACGCACGAACCCTCTCCATCGTCTTCCTGGAACATTACGCCCTGGACATTTTCTGGACCAAGTGTGTATCCGAAGTCAATTCACCACCGCTCAGGTCCGTCCTGACAAAGTTGACCCTCCTTCACGGACTCACTTGCGTGGAGAAGCATTTGGGCCTCCTGTACGAAGGAGGCTACTTTTCCGGACCCAAGCCTGGGAAAGTTTTGAAGACCCAGATTCTCGACCTCTGCAAGGACTTGAAGGACGAAGCCGTAGGACTCGTGGACGCCATTTGTCCTCCAGACTTTATCCTAAACTCCGTCCTTGGGGTTGGGGATGGGAATGTCTATCAACATTTGGAAACTGCGATGGCACAAACGCCAAAGTGCTTTGAGAGGGCGGATGATTGGGGAAGAGTGTCAAAGATGCTGAAGGCGAAATTGTAAGAGTTCGTGTCAAAGAAAGTTGTGGGGGCGAGTTGAGAAACACGATATGAAGATGTCTATCTAACTTTTAAGAATTTAGCCGTTGTTTCGAAAGAAGTCAATGAATTATTAAAAAATTACATGCAACTCTTATTTCCATTCAATCCTTTCACTATTTACAACAATGTTTCATTTCACATTTCATAGAAAACTGCAATTTTTGTTGTTGATTGATTCATTTCATAAAATTTCAAGTAATTCGTTGTTGATTCATGGTTGGGTTGGAGTTTCTTTAATGTTCTTCCACTTGTTCTTGACGCCCTCCAAGTAGACGTACCGCTTCTCTGGATCGATGTCAGGATGTGGAATTGCAAAACCTGCAGGTCCGCTGATGACCTAAAGAGAAAGTAGACAAAAGTATGAGTGACATAAATGACCCACTGGTACCCTGACCTAATGAATGAGTCTCTTCTTACCTCGACTTTCATGTCCGCTGTACTCTTGACTCGAACAGAGTTGTTGGACCCGACGATCTTGGTGTAGTTGGTCAAAGCCCATACCCGCGTGGAGTTCCCCAGAGTCACGGTGTTGTTCGTGAAGTTGATGGTCACGGTCGTCCGCGATGTGGGCAGGATGAAGTCGGGAGGACTACCAAAAGGCGACGTCATTGTTTTTCCTTATCTTCAATTCTTCTTTACTTTCTGCAGTAAGCTTTTGAGGATGTCGATGGGAGGAGAGGATGAGTGTCATGAATGCAGTTCGGGTCGTCTTTAATTTTTCCAGGACGGACTGCCGGCGTTGGCATGGGATCCATGCAAATTTCTTGACGTCGATGGACCTCAGCCGCAATCAGTCGACAAGCAGCTGCTCTCTTGACGTGACACACATCTAATCGTCTCCTCTGTCTCTCGTCCTCATCTTCACAAGATAACACAAGACAAAGAAGAATCATGGCGATGGCCGCTGCCCGACCTCCTGTTCTTCCGTCTGCCCCTGACTTCGTCTTACACGCGTCCCGTACGACCGTGACCATCAACTTTGTCAACAACATGGTGACCCTCAGACGCGAGCGGAGGAAGTGGCCCCTCACCAACATCACACGGATCATTGGGGACATCAACCATGTGGAAATCAAGACGAACGCAACCATGCCAGTCGCGGTAGGTCAACGAGTAGAGAACCTTTACCTGTCCACTGAGGCTCATACTTTCTTTTTGTTCTGCTTGCAGGTCATTACCGGACCCAAGGGCGCGTGCGACCCACCCAGTGTCCTTGTTGCAGGGAGGAAGTACGTCTTGCTCGAGGGAATGAGGAACACGTTGAAGGTCCGAAAATCTTGGCGCTCATCTCGGCGACAACCTCTTGTTCAACCCCAAGGTCAAGCTCTACCCGGTTGAGTCTTCAAGAAAGAAACGAATCAAGAAGTCATCAAAAGAAAAGAAGTGAGTAGAAAAGTAATCTAGTTTTAATCAATCGTTCGTCATCGAAAGTCTGAAATCATGCAGTTCATATCACCAGTCTCTTCTTGTAACAAAAATGTCGTAGATTCAATAAGTCTTTTATACAAACGCTATAATGTATTCACGGAAGTTGATTAATGTATAACAAATCATGTAAGCTAAGCTGTACAAAACGAATTATGATACTCATGTATGACAAATCATCTAATCAATAATTGTAAGCTGTATGAATGAATGAATGAATTTATAGATGTATGAAAATTGTAAATAAACTTGTTGTCACTTTTAACTTGAAGGATTTCTCGAAGGAAGCTTTTCTAGACTCTTTATTTGAGCATTAACAACATGTAGTTCTGGTATTTAGATGCTTTTAAAAGTTCAATAATTCATAGCTCAGTCGGATCATTAACTAAGTTTTCTTCATCTATTATGTGGCATCTATCATCTACAAGTTCCTTTTCTTGTTCCTGACACTGCATTCTTTCTCATTCTGAAATGGGCGTCTTTGGGGCATATTAAGAATAGTGACACTAAATCGCTTTGGGTTCATATAGATATCTAGGAATGGCATAGTCGATAATTGTCCCTGGTCCCACCAATAGTATCAATGCTGATTGATGATAAGTAGCAAAAGTAGGTTATCTATATAATAATTGAAAGAGGGAAGTAGTAATGTTGAAAAATGTGTGTCTGCGTTTTGACCGTTCATAAATGGC
>JAQIWU010001323.1:0-17263 GCA_034696445.1 Isotomiella minor
GAACGTGAGGGGGATTTGTCTTGAGACATCGTAGTCAGGGATGGAGGAGGCTTCATTGTTCATTCCAAAATCTTCAAAATTATTTGTGAGCATTGGAAGTGTCATGTACAGAATGCTTTTAGCATTCATTTTCTTCACCAGTCCATAAGAACAGTCAGCCATCAGATCTGCAATGACCAAGTCCACCTTTGCCGTTTCCACCCACGCCTTGACTTCCTCGCTCTTGTGCAACTCTTCACAAGCAGAATAGCAAATGTAGTTGAGGATCATGAATAGCGGAGGTACGAGTCCATTGGCCCGCAGGTTTACGTCAAAATTTTCAGCGATGACCTTCTCTTGGAATTTTCTGAGACGCCCAGGAATGACTTCAGTAACGTTTGGGTGAGGAATACGATTGGAGGTTCGGAGGGGAAAGGGGGAAAGGACTGTAATTTGATGTCCATTTTCTGCAAGCGTTTTGATGATAGGCTCGTGTGCAAGCCGATGGCTGTAGCTGCAGCTATAATAATAAAAATCTTACTTTGGCAAAGTTTCAAAAAATTGCTGGTCACTCACCAAGTGAACACAAACAAGACGTTTGCTCCATTCGACTGCGTTACTGCTGCACAGCTTAGTATTAGCACTATAAAGGAAAATTTGATGCCAGGATGCATTTTTGACTGAAAATATTTTCAAATTGTTAGGTTTTTACTCCTTAAAAGAGTGCCTGTATTTGCGTGTGTAATAAATTTACACACTTGATTGATAATAAAGCTCCAGTTTTCTCCCAGCAGCGCGTCAAGACAACCTTGACAACTTTTTGCAACACGACGTTCTACCTTTTTATGGCTAAGCGTGGGGAGTAGAGAGGAACAAGTCTTTGTATTTGCGAGATAAAGAACCTGTTATCCGTCATACTGAAGAGAGTGTTAATGTTGCAACCAGTCAATCATTATTGCAAAAGGACTGGAATGTTTTTGTAGATTTTGTTTTAATGGAAGCACTCCCTTGGTTGTCATAGCCACAACCAATCAATTTCTCAAAATTATGAAGCATTTACATGACTTCTCTCATCTTTTTATTACAGGACCACATATTTGAAGTGGAAGAGATGTCTCTGGTGGGAGGAGAGTTGGTCATGGCGAACCGTGGAACCACGTCCCCCACTCAATGTGGAAGTGTTGAGGTGGGCTTTGACTACGAGGCTGCTGCAAGGAAAATGACAGTCCACATTATTCAAGTTAGGGGAGTGCCTCACAAAGACGTTGGTGGTGCCAATAATTCTCAAGTATGTACACTCATTTCGTTTCATAAATGGTACTTCAAAGGGTCTATAAAACATGTTTTTTTTCGCTAGATACGGCTAGTGCTTTTACCAGATAAGAAACAAAAACACAAAACGAAAGTTCGACCAGGCGAGAATCCTTCTTTCATGGACGCTTTCGTGTTCAACAAAGTCAACCCGGGTAAGCATTTAGTCTCAAATTCCCCGACCTCCTAAAAAGTAAAAGGAAAAAGCCAAAAGAAATACTGTTGCCATGCAATTTATTCATTCTCTTTCCCATAAATTTGTGTCTACCAAGTATTTTTTTGGGTCTGGTGAAAGTCCTAAAGAGCTTAGACGTGACTTGGGATTAACAAATGGACTTTAAATTAATTTTCAGAGGACGTAAGTAGCCTTGGAATCCGCTTCAGACTCTACGGTTGTGAGCGAATGCGAAGAGAAAGGCTTCTCGGAGAGTGTAGCGTCGGATTTGCTTCTCTACACTTGGAAATGGAGACTGCAATGTGGCTCAATTTTGAACCTCGCTACCACCTTTCGGTAAGTTTCTTTTCTCCATTTTTTTTAGTTCTTAATTTTACGGTTGATGTGGTGAAGTGGGTAAAGAAAAGAATGAAGATGCGGGTGAAACCGAGAAAATCCCTTTTTCCTGTGAACAATGTAATGGGAAAAGTTTGGTGTGCAAATAGCTTTATATTTCTGGTGAAGCACTTACTTTCCAACGGTATTTGAATACCACACAATTACGCCTTCATTGTCACAGCAGCATTTGAAGTGGAAAATAAATTCAAATTCTTGGTAAATAAAAGTTTTCCTTGATGATCTTGTCAGAGAAGTCCTATTTTTATGCTGAAACAGGTCTATGATCAAAGGCACCTTTTAGTACCTTGAGTGTTATGGTGATAAATAAAAGTGGATCAAGGAAATAGTAAAATATTTTTTACGTCTTTTTTTACAGTGGGACTCTAAATCGGAAACCGGAAGCTTAGCTCGGAGTGACAGCGCCTCTTCAACTGCTTCAATTCAAAGTGGGATACCGGAGATGTTGGTGGGTCTAGCGTACAACGGAACTACAGGACGACTCACTGTGGAAATTATAAAAGGGAGCCATTTCCGGTAAATCAAACGTTTCACTCTAGAAGGTTACATGGGTTTAGAGTACAAAAGAAAGTTTTCCTTTGAGAGGCGATGGGATGGGTATGTTTTACATAAGTAAGAGGGAAAATTTGATACCTAATTTAGTTGGGAGTTGAGTTTAGTTTCCTTTGATGATTTAATTAAAACTTTTTTTCCAAATTGATGATTAAAATCGACACCCTTTTGAGGACAAATATATAACGCTTGTCTGTCTACCTCCCAGCACGATAAAAGAAAAGGAAAAAATTGTTGAAGTGAAATGGACCGTTAAAAATTTATGCCGACATCAAAAACAGCAACTGCAAAAACTTTCTATTTGATGTTGGTAGGTACTCCCTGGGTCCTATTCCTTTGATGATGGATTTTTTGACACATGCCCATCATAGTTGCCTACATCCTAACCTGTCCAGTTTGACGTAGAATGAAGCTTACATTAATAAATTAGCTCAGGGCATTGTGTGATAAAGAACTTTCGGCCCCAATACATTTGATTTACCTGATAAATTGATGACTCGTATGTGACATCCTGCAAAACATGCACTGGGTGAATCCAAATCGTCTACTTTAGCAAGTGAAACCTTTTCTACTTTGTTCAAAAGGAGGGAGAGCAAGATAAAAAATTTGCATTTATAGTATCTATGTATTCCAGGCAACTGCTTATAGGTATACCTTATCGTCTTTCAAAAGTTGATTCTTGACTAAAAGTGAGTCCAAGCAGCAGAGGAGTAGCATGGAAAGCTTAGCTTTCTGCATCTCAAGTACTTTTACACGAAACACACAATCCAAGATCGATTTGATAGTCAGCATGTCAACCACAATAATGATTCCACTTTCTCTCTCTGATCCACTTTTTCTTTATTGAGCCAAATCCAGTCGAATTTCTCCATTCCCGAGAATTCCTTGGAAAAGAAATACAATTATGCAGTTCTGGAAGTTCATTTCGTAAGCTTTTCATATTTGCAAAAAAAAAACAAGCGTGAAGGTGGTGAGCCAAAAGAAGATTCCATCCAAGGTTTGATGGAAATGTTGTGTCTGAAATGCTGAAAGCTTTCTCCTCTCTCAATACTTGACCTGACGTTTCAAGGCATCATCATCCATCCATCCATGTTTTTGTGCGCTTTCTCTTTTTCCTTCCTTGGCTCCACTTTTCCCTTTCACTTTTCTATCCGTTTCCCAGTTGTCCATATCCAGTCAATGGTGAAAGCTGAAAGGTCAGTTTTTTGTATAAACGATGGAAAGAATGGGTGAAAAACGAGGGTAGATTCAACTCCTGGCACACATTTTGACTCTCCATTCATCTTTACTTCATCCTGCTTCGATTTTCGATTGAGAATGTTCAATTTGCTTTCACTTCGTACTCAAAAGTAGAACGACCACGCGAAAAGGAAGAAAGAAGAAAAGCATCATGTTACTTTTTTATGTTAGCCTGTTTTATTGACTTTCTCCCAAAAGACACGAGAGTATCTCCACAAACCAACCCTTCAGATAAGACAAAACTTATTTAGTCCACAAAAGCCAAAGTGTCTTAATTCGTTGTACGTGACGAAGGGTGTTAAGTTCGGCTGATGTTTGGCGTAAGGTCGCACCTTACCTACTATTTTTGTATTCAACTTGTGTCCCCTTTGCTTGCCTTGTTTTTTTGACTAACTCCATGTTTATTACTACTATTTCAGACAACTCGCTGGCGGACGTGCACCTGACTCTTATGTAAAATTGGTCCTCGTCAGTTGTAGTGGGCAGGAAATGGGGAGGGCTAAAACGTCGCTGAGAAGAGCTCAATCGAATCCTCTCTTCAAAGAGACTTTCATGTTTCAAGTAAGTGAAAGCACTTCATTCGATTCTCGGAGTTTTTTGTACCGTCCCATCATGTCATGGCTGAATCAAGGAAAAAAAGGAAAGGACACCAGAGTTGAGAGTTGACTGACTTGTTTTTTGTCTGACCTTGAGTTTACTTTCTACTTAATTCTTTCTCTTTCTTGCCTCAAAGAAATGAACTTCAAAAACTTGACGATTTGAAAGATTTTTTCTGTTTCAAAAGTCAGACAGAAGCAAAGTTTTTAAAAGCATATCAATCTTCATGTGTCTCACTTTCAATCCGAGAACGAGACGAATGAAAGAACAAAGTTTGGCAAGAATTTGTTTGTCTGCATTGTAAACCGCATTGCGTTTCGGTGCCTAATGTTCTTTTTCTGTTCTTTCATTAGGTGGCCCTTTTTCAAGTGCAGGAGGTGACCCTCCTTGTCTCCGTCTATGGTCGGAAGGGAGTGACGAGACGAGAGTTGCTTGGATGGTTTGCCCTTGGATACAACAGTTCTGGGGATGAAGAAACTCAGCATTGGGAAGACATGTGTGATGCCCAAGGGGACCAGATGGTATCGGCATTTTTCCTATACTTTTCAATTTCAATTGTATTCTACTTTAAGTAGTTTCTTTTTATTTCCTTTTAACCCGGGCGTTTGACAGATTTAGACGTCCCTGAACCATAAACTCTTTCTAACATGACTTTCTCTTTTTCTATAGTGTCGCTGGCACATCTTGCAGACATGATCAAAGAAGAAGAAGAGAGTGGGAACAACGGGAAAGTCATTAAGGAAAAGTGAAAGTTCTTTATATCTTTCTTCATCAGGAGGAGAGGATCTTCAATAATGCATGACGTGACGTACCTTCGTCTTCAAAATACACTTATTACTGCACGCACACTTTATACCTATCTTTCCCAACCAATCAAACTTGTACAATTTTCTTCTCCCCTCTAGTCTTATATACCAACCAACCTGTTGTTGTAAGAGAATTTTAATCTCTTTCAGTCTGCGTGTGTGTGTGACATGACGACATAAAATTGAATCTGACTGAAGGATGGCAAGAGAAAGCCCTGCTGTGAAAGCTGTCACAAACACTGAAGAATGAAGGATCCACAAAACAGTATTTGAATAGTTAATTAGCTGTTTTTCAAACAGCACTACTTCTTATCTATTGTGGGAGTCATCATTGATGTGATACTAATAGGTATAGGATAAACGTTTTGAGTTTTTAGTCATGCAACTTTTACTTTCTCTCATTCTTATGGAGCACCACGAATGACGCATTTCTCAGTCAAAAACAGGCTTTGCCTGCCTTTTGACTGTGAGTGTGGAATGAATAAAGTGGGCTCTCATGATTCCAATGATCTCAAACTGTAGCTAGCAAACACTACTCGTCTATAAATATTATACTGTTGCCAATCAATCTCTTTGTGGCACACACTTTAAGACATGTTTCGAGCATTAATACATTCACTTTCAAAAAATTTTGAACGTGAGTGTAAACAAAGTTCTAGGGTACTTGAAGATGAGTATAAATGATCTTCAGTATATAGTTTTGTAAAGCGCACGAACTCCGCACATTAGTTTATAATGAAGAAACGTCTAATTAATTAATTACATCATTTTAATCATCAACAATTAACCGTGACCGGTTTCCCGCCTGAAACTGCACTTTAAACCGTTCACCCTGTACAAACAAACTTAAACTGTACTGCTAAATTTAAAGATATTGGATAATTGGACAAGTTGTATTAAGAGTAATAATATGTTAAGATACAAAAAAAAAATTACTCTACAAAATTGTAAGAGTGATAATCAGCAACTGCATTTACTATTTACACAGTCTTGTGATGTGGACTTTCTCTCACTTAAGAGCAAAGAATTGATTCACATTTCACATTTGACTTCATCTTTTTTATTCACTATTCTAGTCACTATTTATTAATGATGACAGTGATACTTCAAAAACCAACAATGTTAAAGCCAAAACCTTTCGGAACTGATGATGTTTCATAGTTTTTATCACTCTTCTTATATTCTATAATATTGCATTCCCCCAAAAAAATATTCAATCTTCATTCATAAAAGCTAAAGTCCTTATCATTATTAGGAATGGATTTTGAGACCAAGTTTTAAAATACTAAAAAAATGTGAGAAAGTATTGAAAGGAAAAGTTTGGCGAACAAAATGTTTTACCACGGTTTCAGTTACCTGTTATAAAAACAACAACTACACACAATGCTAATTCCGCCCTTTACCAAAGCTAATAGATATCTAAGGCCAAAAAGGGCTGAGAGAGTGAGTGAGTGATTTTGAAAAACTCGAGCTTTAAATCCAAAATCCCAATTGTTTTAAAAAACACTTCACAGCCGATTTTTTCCATTGGCATTAATAAACCATGAGAAACAAAAAATTAATTAAGCTTCATCATCAATAATAAGCAAGAAAAATCTACGTAGTTTTACTCGTTTTGTGCATAAAAATACCAGTAAGAATGTACATTACTTTAGCCTATTTGCTTTAGTACTTATGACTGTGTTGTGAGTAGTAAATTCCTGGTGCAGTGAGAGTCTTTTAATTTGGATTGTATTGTTGTTACCGAGGTTAGTATCTGTAGTAGTGGCAACTGAACAAGGATTGGTTTCCTTCCATGAAGAAGTCAATTGAAAGTTTTTTGCCGAGGCGTTCCCGACAATCTAATTTAATCCCTTCACAGAGCAAAAAAGTAAAAAAAAAAGCTCTTTGTACAGTAGGAACTTATAATCTTATACCTGTAAAATGTGTTGCTTCGTGTTTAAATTAAGTAACATTTTTGTGTGAAATGTTGTGTTGTTGCTTTCACCACTCTGTGCGTTTGTCCTGTATACTCATCATACCTTTTACGTATCTGCATCGGGAAGGAAGAATGATCTATTTTGCTTTCTCTTCTCAATACCGGAATCCTGAATGAATTATTCAGCACAACTGTTGGCCTTGAACTTATATAATGTATTGAATATTTGAATTGTATATATGTGTTACATAATTGCACGCTTCTCGTTTAAGTCATAGTAATAATTGTCTATGAAATGTCCTCCATTTTACTACCAAACTCCGTTTTTGATATAGCGTAATTAAGTACTTTAATGATGATGATATGTCTTGTCACATACTTTATTGGAAAAGGTTCTTTCTTCAGAGACCTAATAATTGTGATTTAGGTATGCTAATTAATTGTCATAATTTTTGTATATAAGTTCCCAGGTTGGTTGGCATGATCGACCATACATAGTAGGTACAAGGAAAGTATATGGATGATGATTCTCAAAGATGACGAAAGGATTCTTATTGCAGAGTCGTTCAGGAGCTGGCACTGAAAAGAGTACTAAAAAACTGTAGAGGGGAAAGTAGTGAACAAACTTGGACATGTATCTATTTCTTGTCCATTTCCTTGCTTCACTCTAAACCTGTTCGTTTGTTTGGACCTAAGAATACTTTTACTGAGATGGAGGAACAGTGATGATGATTGTCTCCATTCACGCACACTTACTTAAATGCTATAGGAAATGTTTGAGGGGAATAAAGAGAAGAGATAAGTAAAATAATTGTAACACAAAAATTGAACCGAATGGATATAGGGTTTTAAAAGTACGACGACTTAAAAGAAAGTGAAGATTGTTCCTTCCTGAGGCATTGCAATTTTATCTTTCTTTTAAGAAAGATGAATTTCATTATTTTGCCTTCATTATTTGGTAATAATTGGCCAACCTTGTGGACAGAAGGAATGCAAATGCAATGCGAAGGGACTTTTGGAAAAGTAACATGAAGGACTTGACTGTGAAAGCACAATTTTTCTCTGAAGTATAAAAGTATTTTTTAACTTTCTCCGTCTAAGCTTTATATTATTGGACATGCAGGAACGCATGTATGTATTTCAAATTACTCTAAGGTATTCAAACATTTGGTATAGAAAATTTTAAAGTACGAATACACATCATAACTTTAAACTGGAACCGCACTTTGTCCAATACTTTTGTCTAAGCAATTTTGCACATAAACTTATATAAGAATTATTGAACTGGAGCACATTATTGCACTTGTCAAAAAAACCTTCCAAATACATAAAGAAACGAGTCCTGTTCACTTTTGCATTGTTTTGATGCAACTCATTTGACCTTTTTGCTGTCATTATGACCCACTATCATTGTCATCTCGTTGAACCAACTATAAAGCTGTCCCTTTATAAACACAATTATTATATCTGCCCTAAAAAGCAGGTTGTTGTAGGAATATAAGGATTTTGTATTTATCAATCATACATAAATAATGACAAAAAATGAAGAGGGAAAAGTTATAAAAAAAAGAGAATTTGGTACTGTTCATTGGACAGTGCGATGATGTTTAAAAAAAATATTGCATGACCTTTTGAATCTAATTAATTACAGTAGCAGTTTGTATTCATTCCCTTGGGATTATAAATTGGCACGGTCATTTGTGATTTGATGAATGAGTTTTATCTAAGCTCTCTCTCTCTAAAATTGCATTTTTTTCAATGAGGAATTTTTAAAGGACGAAAGGAGCAGTTTAACTGTTAAGTGCTGGTGAAGATAGTGTATGAAAATATGATGAGACAGAAAGAAAGAAGGTTGATTGTTTCAAAAATACCTTTTATTGATCAAAAGTTGTATTCACTCTCAATTGACAATTTATTATGGTAGTCTCCTTTCAAATAAAAATACATATTAAAATATCAAAAGTTGTTTTTCACCTTCATTTGTAACTACAGAACTAATCATATTCATCGAATTCATCTACTTTTTGTCACCGACGACTGTCGTAGTGGTGGAAACAGTCCCTGAACCTCCTCCTCCGTTTGAAGAACTTAAGCTGGACACAGTCGCGTCTCCAATCCCACTTGTCACTTTCCCTTCTTTACCTTTAAAAGATTGTAAAAGTTGACATATTTGACATAGAAAAAAGAATCAAAAAAAGGCATTACTGTGTCTCCACTTCATTCGTCTATTTTGAAACCATACTTTCACCTTCAACATAAACAAAACTAAACTTAGCCTAACCAAAAACAAAATAAAGCATCTTTTTTGACAACAACTCACTTGTGCATCGGTCAACCCTAGCGTCGCAGCAAGTTGTCGTCTGTCAGGCTTCGTGATATACTTTTGAATCTGAAACCTTTTCTCAAGCCCTTTTCTCTGCAAGCTGGAAAAGACGGCTCTGGACCCTGGATGGAATCCACATTTTTTGTTTTGAATTAAGATACAAGTGTAAGATGATGAAGGGTTTCCTTACATGAACGCTTTCTTCTTCCTCCAGTCCCCGAGGTGCAAGAAACAAGGGATGACATCGTTGAAAAGTTGGGTGGGGTTAACCCATAACTTGAAGAGGATGGGTGGTATGCTGGAAATTATATAAAAATTGTCTTTGTTATTACACTTTTTTTGGTAGATGAAGAAGTAGTGTGTTGTTCTTATGTAAAGGGCAAAAGAAAAGAAACTCAGGAGAAAACAAACAGACATGGATGAGAAGAAGAAGGCCAAAATATCTGAGAAATGTCCCTCATCACAGTCATTATTACAACTTGTCCAAAAAAATAATACAAAACCTGTCATCGACCTTTGATACATGAAAAAGTTTCAACAAGGTAATAATTACTTAAACTTAGTTAAGAAAATATGAAAATATGTGAAGTTGCTGGAGTGTTGTTAGTGAGGTCGTCTCTCCCAACAAACACCATGATTTTCCAGAGAGATTCCTTTCTAAAAGTTTGTTATTTTTTCAGTAGTGTAATTTGATACCCAGTCTGCACATATAGCAATCATATTAACACGAGGAGCATCGTATAAAAGCCCAATGAAGAAGGAAAGAAATGATCTGTCTGTCTCACTTCGCCCCACTGCACAAGTTTGCAGATCGCCAACTTGTCTATCGGCTTAATTTTGACACATGACTATTTTATGACCGTAATTACTGTCTTGCTTTTTGGTACATAAAAAATGCATATTATTGTCAATTCGAATTGGATTACTAATTCCTGTGACTTGTTTGATCAGAAGACAAACAACAAGAGTGTCATGTATCATCATAAAAAGAAGGTTTAAAAATTGAACAAACTTTTATTTATTTGATGGCCCAAAGTAAATCCTTTTCTCAGAAGGGACATTCCTTCGTCAAATCGGGACCCTTTGACTTTAGAAATTGTTTGCTCTAACCTCAGTTTTATTGTTTGGTACGAAATTTTTAATTATTATGCATGGGTGATGATGGGATAATTAAATAACGAATGCATCATGCTTTTTTTGGTATCTCAATTTTATGAGTCAACGACACGGTGGTCTGGTAATCTAGACTGTCTGGAAATTCTCTCTTGATACATGATAATTGATGCACACTGCACAAATATAAAGATGCAATGAAAGATTCTTCTAAGAATTCATTGAACTCTGAATAAAAGCCACTCTTTTTCATATCGTCCAAGAAGAATATCAAGCCTGCTTTTTGCAAATTAATTGAAAAATCTTTCACAGGTTTCAGAACCAAGCGCGTGCGTCCTCGCGTGTAATTAAAAAAAATCCTTTGGCTAATAAATAAATCAAGATGATTGACAAACCTGATGGGGAAAGAAGTGGTGAGTTTTCATAAATGGAAGCAGACATCCAAGGGGAGAAAGAGGCGGGGACTCCAAGACTTGGTCGACCACTCGCACCACCACCACTGACCGATGAAGAGTTGACTAATAAAGAAGAAGAATACTGCAAACTCCCATTGTTTCTGCAATATCGTCCTAAAAAGTAACATTCCGCACATCGAAGGGCGGAAAAGACAGAGTGAGCATGATTGTTGCTGCTATGGTGATGATGATGAATGTTGTTGGAATTCGGTTGTCCCGCAGCAGCAGCGGAGGCACTCATATTTCGGATATTATGCAAATGTTCACTGGAATCGTTGAAGAGCTTTGTAATCCGATACGTTTCCGTCATGTCATCTTGTCTGGTGGTGGTAGCAGGAGGGAAGGGAGATGATGATTTGTCATCGATGATGGGATCTAAGAAAGTCAGTAAGAAGGGATATTATGGTTTATTTCTTTCTCAGCTCAATTTTCTGATGAGATGAAGTCACTTTTGATTAGAGAAAAAATGTCTTAATCTACATTAATTGCCATGTGTGCAATTAGGAATTGTCTGATGTGATGATTTGTTCAATGAAAAACAAATAAAGCAAATCATTGACTCGCATTACTTTTCAAGTGTCTCAAAGTACCCCAATAAAAATCGTTCAGTTCAAAATTATAAGAAAATGAATGCTCTAAATTCCAAATATTCATCAATTTCCTCACCATTTGACCTCTGCGATTCTCTGACTTCAGTCACATTTAAACTTTCACCTGACAAAATCCTGTCCATGCCAAAAGAAAGCTTTGTTTTGTTGCTTCCTTTTTCCTTTTCATCATCTTCGTTGAGGTTGTTGTTGTTGTTGGTGTGAGGGAGAGGTGGAGTGATTGAATTGTCATTGATTGAATAATTAGAATGATTGAAGTTGTAGTCCGGCTCGTTCTTTGTTGATGTTAATTCCTTCGAGCCACTCCCTCGACCGTGGTGGTGGTGGTGTTTTAAGGTAGTCTTATCCAAGTGCATGATTTTTCTCTCATGAAAATGATGAGCTGTGGACTTGGTTCCTACTACACAAGACGGGGCACAATGAGATACACAATTACTTTCACTGGAGAAAGTGCCCTGGTTGCCCTCACTGGCACTGTCGGGGGAAGATGAGACACTGAGAGAATACACAGAATCGTAGTTCACTTTCCTTCGTTTGTAATCACCACTTTCATCACAGTTCCTGCTTGGAATCACTTGACCCTTCAAAGACCTTTTCAGCTCTAATGGGAGAGGCAGGGGAGACGGAGATCTGGACACTGATGATAGCTGAGATCTGGAAGGAGAGGCACTGGAATCTGGAACACTAACAATGCTACTGTTGCTTTCACTACAGACTGGGCTTGGGCTCACTCTGTTAGGTTCATTGTTGCTCGTCACTTCCCTCAACATTTTATTTCTCAATGCCTCGTAGTGGTCACAGTTGTCTTCTATTACAGAACTGTTGATTTCTTTTGAACACATTTTTACAGAGTAGGAATGAAAAAAGAAGTGTACAGTATAAATACTACTGGACTGAAGACAAGCTACTTTCAACTTTCACCAACGTAAATACTTGAATGCTGTCTCTAACTTTATGCTTCTGTCTTGAAGGTTCTGACCACATTGAGGAGTATTGGGTTGAAAGCAAGTCAATATATACATGCTTAATGCTTAATCACTAAAGGGTTAAGAAAGACGACGCTCCGTCTCGTACTCCCATCCCCATCATAAGCATCATCTCTCCATTCTGCTCTGCTCTGTTCTTCTCTTTTGATTATCTCATTTAGAATGTGATGTGGACAACTACTTTTTACAAACGCATTGCCATATCGACTGCCTTATGTTCGAAGATACAACGTTTTACTTAAGTTTCTCCAACCGAAAAACACCACTTTTGTAAGACAAGAAGGTACTTTCACCGTCGAGGTGGTGGTCACTGAAGGAGCCTCCTTGACGTCGTTCACTACTTCCTTCTTATGACGCCTGTTTGATGATATGTTTTTCTGAGGAGGTAATCATATTCGACTTAAATTCCAATATTGCCTCGTGTCATCTACGATACGATTCTCCAAACCGAGAGTCCTAATTCTCATCCAACAAAACTATGAACTATACAGCAGACAATTTGACTGAACTGAAGAAAGTAACGTTCAGCAAAGGATTACTTACTTTACTACACACATCTCATTCATCTCGTACAGTATCGGATCCTCCCAGTTCCAATCTTGCTTCTTCATCTGACTCTCTTATTCCCCTTTATTGGGCAGAAGAAGAAATAATAAATGCTTTGGTGGTATTGTTTATGAAACAGCCTTCAATATTTAAACACTTTTATGCTATGCAAAGGAAACTTAATAAATATTCTCCAATTTGAACATGATTTTAGATACTTAATTAATTAACAACTTCGATGATAAAAAGGGTGCTTTTTTGCCAGGCGGATTACTCTAAGGGCCATTTAATTTGAATTTACGAGTGTTTGTAACCAAAGTAGCTGCTGTAGTTTCAAAAGTATATCACTCACTTACATGACTTAAAAGGACTCAAATATTTGTGTAGGAGAGTAGAGTAATCAGTAGAAACAAACAATGAACAATGAAATGAATGAACTCCCATAAAATAAAATAATCTCCCAAAAAGTTATAAAGTACTTGAGTTTTTTACTTGGTGAAATGTTGTTGCGTGTGGTAAAAAGACAAGTGTAAAAGGTGAACATAAAACAAAACGAGGGGCGGAGTTGTGGACCACACGTTTTCACACCCGATCATCCATCCTTCTTTTCCTAATCCTAATTTGATGCGTGATAGCCGTATTTATTTACAAGACAAGACCTACCTATGCTTCACACAACAAATAAACAAATAAAAAAAAAACAATAACTTTCTTTCACTCTTCTTGAATCTTTAAAAACTGTTGAGTTTTTGCAGAGTATGACTTTAGAATCATGTAAAACTAGACGTAAATTAATTATAATATGCTTACAAATGACTTTGGTGTAAAAAGACTTGGATCACATTTTAGGAAACGTCATAAATATCATCAAAACTGTAAATATTATAACCCAAAGCGGTTGTAGTAAAACACTCCTTCTTTGACTTGCTGATAAGGGAAATTCCTTATCCCTGTCTGTAGGTGTAAAAAAAAGCCATTCCTTTTTATTTTATTCCAGAGAAATAATCATAAATTACACAATGATGCAATAAATATTAATGTGATTAATATTAGTGAAATGAGTAGAATGGATCATGAGGAGGAGAGATAAAAAAAAAACCTTCTTCGAGGTGCTTTTACACCTTCTAAAAGTCTTCTTGAGACTTTCTTTTTACATAGGCTTTGTTGTTGTGGGATTATTGCTTGCGTGGTGTTGACTTTTTGGAGGAGGAAGTGGTCCCCTGCAGAGGATCTACCTGATTCAATTACCCTCAATAACAAGGCAGAAGGGACTCCCACTGACAGCAGCTTCAAGTTCAATTCCTGGCTTGCTGTTTGAAATTTTCAACTGACTTTTGAACCCATTTATCAAATCCAATTCATTCTTCTTGAAGTACATGACCACCTTCTATTCTAACAAGAGATGGACATGCATGCATACAATAATCATAAAAAAAAATTCGGCCATTTCATTTCATTTAATTCATCTCTCTCTTCTCTTTTCTTATATTTATTCATTCACTCTTATCCACAACTAAAATCCCGTCGTTTTCAAAAACACATTTAACAAGACTTTAAATGATAATCACAAAAGCATGAAATTAAATGCAAACACATCCTCATATATCCTCTGTCTCAGAGGGCTTTCTCTCTCTTATAAATTATCATCATCAAGTCCAACAATGAGCTAGTTTGTTGCCTGAAAAGTTATATAAAAGCGATATCATTTATAATTCTGTAAGAAACAGAACTGACTTGACTTGACTCCTCTATGATGGACGGTATGTAGTTTGTAATTTATTTATTATCCTAGTTTATAAAACTTCTTTCTCACGTCAAATTAGACGGAGACAAATTGTTTCAATCACCTTAATATCACTTAAATCTTTAAATTCATCGCTCATAATTTCTTTCTTTTCACACCTTCCTTCCTTGTGTACGTAGGTCTTTTTAATCTTGTCACACACATTCAAATGCATTTCCTTTCCTTGGCACAGCATGAAGATCTTTACACGCAGTCGAAAAATAATTTCCAACTGTCAAACAATTCCAAGTGAAAAGTTGGAACTTCAAGATCAAGAGCTAATCGCCTACGATGAAAGATAAGGTAGTTTTACACCACAATCAATAAAGTAAATTTACTGCAATTACCACTAAATAATGATGGCAATAATCATAATTTTAATTATAATCTTATTCGAAAGGAAAGCAGTGCAATATCTCATTTGTCTCTCTCCTCAACTTTTCAACATAGATAAAACTATTTGTTTTTATGAAAATGGACCACCCTCTTCCTTACACTATTCCAAAGAGGGTACATATTTTTGATGACCTGTTGGCAGGAATGTAAAACAGTCCATAACACTGCTAGGGGTCCTCAGAGAGAAGAGTAACGAAAAAAGGATGCTTTGATAATCCACATTTATTTTTCCGTGTGTCCTTTTAATGCTTTCTATTATACCACTTTACACGCCATTTCCAATTCTAATTCTCTCACTCTCTCATCTCCTTAGAGAGTCACATTATGGAGGGTCCGATCGGTAATTACTCGCAGCGTTATGTTATGTTATGTTATGTCCATAAGGTAAAAAAAAGTCGCATTTAAATTCCATAATGAGAAAGCTTCAGCGGGGTGTCGCACTTGGCACAATGGACGCTGTAAAATATTTGTTTTTCTCTTCAAGAAGTGCAGCGTTACATCACCCTGAGCCATTCATTCGCGTTCACCCATGTCAGCGAGGCCATAAAATGAAATAATATATCGACAAATTGTATTTATTTGCATGATTTTTTTAGACACCTGACTTTTCCTCAAGAAAAATGTGAGGCAAAAAAGGTACTTTTTTAAAGGCATTCCTCCTCGAAGGAACTTTCTTTGAGGAAAAATGAGCTTGGAGAAATGAACGTCTTGTGATGTGATGGCTTGGTTTTTTCGCTCTTCTTCTTTTCTATTCCTGTTGTTAGGTTTGTTTGTAGATTTGTTTGTGTGGTGGTGTGTTCTCATAAAGTGTTAAAGAAATGATGTGCATTGTCATCCCATGAAACCAACTCCTGCTGGTCCTGGTTAAAGTTGATTTATTTCTCTGCAAGAATGCTTTTACGTGCCTCTTTTACTAATTGGACAAGTGTGGCCTTTCAAATTAATTATCATCAGCTCAACCATTTCGACGTGATTTCTTGGTTCTTTTCTCTATTAGATATGTATGCAGTCTCAAACTAAAAACGCACAAAATTATGACCCACACGTTGTTGTACCATATCAACAGCATTGTTCCGCGTGTAAACAAAAATTCAATTCCAACGCTTGGAAAGATTAAAGATTAGATTGGATACAAAATTACCACTTCTTAAATTAAAAGTGGAGAAAATCTGTTTTCTTTTGGTATGGGTGGGAGAAAGTCATACTTTGATTCAAGTGAAATATGCAATAGTAACAATTAACTTGATGTTTAACAAGACAGTGAAGCGAAGCACTGATGATGACGTCGTAAAATAATGATCAACTCTTTTGCGTACGTCATAAGCAAGCAATCATTTTTTTGCCACCTCTTTCTTGCCTCTCACTACTGATTGCAATCCACTTAATTGACAGACACAAAAGTACAAAGAACTGCTTTGGTGAGTGGCCAAATAGTAAGGATGTATCTTACATCTTTACTTTGTCTCCATAGTAGTGAGTCGTGAGTTGTTGCGTGCATAAATTATAACATCATCAATTCTTGTAATGATGCATTAGTTATGTTCTGATTGGCGTAGGTTAGGGCAGGGTTAAAAGGCAGAGGTAACAAACGTACTACTACCGGGGTTTTTATATGTGGACCTTTGTTACAAATTTAGTATATAAGCCCAAGAATTTACTGGAATGGTCATCAGTTCCAACTGCAACCTTTTCCAATCATCAACAAATCTCACAGCTCCCAAGCTCTCCAACACCACAAATTCAAAATGATGAAATACGTAAGCCCTTATCAACATTAGCCAAGGGACTCGTTATTAATTATTCTCAATTGTTTTAAAGGTCATTGTCGTCCTTGCCCTCATCGCCGTGGCTTCTGCCCAACTCCTCTACACCGGTTACGCTGGAAACCATAACCTCCACCCAGGCATTGCTTCCAGGTAAAAAGAAAGATCCCTTAAATTTTTATAAACATGGACTTCATATCAAATTATCTATCTTTAGCGCATCTTCCGGAATCAGACGCTATGGATCCACTGCCGGTTTCATTGCTGCCCCTGCCAACGCTCATGCTGCCTACTTTTAAATATGAAACGTTTGTATA
>JAQIWU010001324.1:0-17257 GCA_034696445.1 Isotomiella minor
CTCAAAGACTCCAAAGAAAGAAGACAAGAGAGGTACAAATGACGTCATGATTTTTTTCTACATCAATCAATCTACATATTCAATGTCTTATGGTGTTCACAGATAGCGGATTTTGGGTCAGCGTAAACTCGGACTTAATTCATCCACTTGGATTTTGTGAGACAATTGGGATACAATTGTTTGGGCTAACCAACAACGTCAGGTTTCCTCAGTTGGACAGTGCCACATTGCCCCAATTTCCTGAAGAATTGGTCTTTACAACAGGAATGATGTTTGAGCTCGTTCACCCATGGGCACCGTACATGATTGTTGTGGGACAGATAGAATCTGTGTACAACTTTGGATATATAATGGTTCGGATTCAGTGCAAGAATATCTTTCATTCAAATGTAGCCTTCCTTCTCCACATCACATCACCATTAATCCTCCCTTGTGGATTCTGTACGAGACACGGAGCCCAATTAATTGCACCAGCGGATTACGAAGGAGACATTGACAATTTCGATTGGAACGAGTATTCAGAAGCGGATAGCAAACGTGTGAAGTTGGATTTGGAGAAACTGCCTATTGTAAGTACCAAAATGTTGCTCACAAATGCCTTACCTTACTACACTACGAAAATATCTATTGGTATTAATTAGTTTATGTGTGCATATAATTCCAGCGGCGTCCTAATCCATTCCGACAAGGGGATAAACTCGAAGCGATTAGCTCTCATCGTCCAGCATGCTGCTCACCTGCGACCGTGGTGAAAATTGCCGACCATTTGATTCTCCTTCACTTCGATGGTTGGGAGAGAGACGCGTTTGCGGAGACAGGAATCCTGAACGAGGCTTATGAGTGGGTTGATTATGAATCCCCGAACATCTTCCCGTGCGGTTGGGCAGAGATGACAGGACACGAGTTCCACGGTCACGCATATGATCCACGTGTTGAAGATCGTAATGTTCGGTTGACCATCGTAGGGGAACAAGGATAAGTATTTGTGGTAAATGGTATTTTCATTCATATTTTTTAAATGTTTTTGACGCAACAAATTGAAAAAAGCTTATCGTTTGACTGTGGGGACAATTCGTTCAGCGTGAAAAACTAATGCAACTAATTTTAGATTTTTCTTTCAGCACTTCGTTCGGAATTTAGTAGGAATTTATTTAAGCCAGTTTGACATTACGGTACATTGACATCATTGTAACCGAGCTCATTTTAATTTTTGTATGATTTTTTCAAAACATTTTGTAATTTCACGTGTAAGTATTAAAGTAATAAATAAAAGTGGTACGCTTTCAAAAAAATGTATGGTATGGTAAGAACTAGGAGTAATAATTATCTAAGTATAGAACTTACTTCGACGTCTCATACAATTTACGTGATGCAGTAACACGTCACTAATTTCGACAATTGTAGGCTCAGTGTCAGGATGTAAGACGACTGAAAATATAGCATTTGAATGGACCATCTTTGTAGTAAGCTTCGTAAGTCCCTACAAGAAAAAGTTAGATAAGATAAGCCATAAAAGGCAAAGTTTTTTAGTTTTTTAAAGCTCAATTTGACTGACCTGTTCAATTTGCTGCTTCGAGGCAGAGGTCTTCAGACGCTTGAGCATTTTCATCTCTTTGGGGTCAAAACCAATAATTTCGTTAAGTAATTCTGAAGAAATGCTGCAGTTGAGAAAGCCAGTCCCATCATTTAAAGACACTGTTAAGGTCCACTCTCCATTCACAGGGGTTATGCTAGAAGTCAGAGTGGCAATGCATCCTTTCACCTTCACAGTTTTCTTGTATTCCACGAAGCCTTCTAGACACTCTTTAATTTGCTTAATGTACACAAAAGGTTCACTGGACACAATCACCGGGAAACTTGGTCTGGAGGAACATGGTGTAATAGGCTGGACGATTCCCGTTGTCTTCCTTTCGGGTGTTCCTTCTGAGGTCCTAGACACATTCATCAAATCCTCTTGACCTCTGAAACCGGTGATGTACGCAGCGGGGTGAGGGTGACCAGTGGTTGTCTGATTTCTTTCCGACTTTTCAATTTCCTTCGAAATTCTGTCGTCAATAAAATTATTCAATTCTTCATCATCTTCGTCCTGTTCGTGGGCAAACATATCTAGCGAGGCGTCCAACTCTGCTGACATTATTGGTGTCGGTGCTGTATGAGGTTTTATCTTAGGGGTAGCAGGTTTTATTACTACAGGCAGTGGTTTCATGTAACCATCAATCTTTAATTGCTTTGCCTTCGTTTGTTGTGGTGCGGACTTTCCAGTAGAACCGTTCCCCTCTTTCTCTTTTCTTGTGGTTTGCGGAACTTTTTTAATCTTCGTGCTCATATTCACATCTTCTCTTGGAACCACGGTGGTCGTGCTCGTGGTCCTTTTGAATGGCGTGCTCTTCTTGTCATCAGCACCGCGACGAGTGTGACTGGAGTCTTGATTACGAATACTAGCATTCTGGATTGGACGGCTGCTGTTTGCAACGTTGTGAAACTCACCGTCGTCATCATCTAGTGTAATAACTTCAGTGTCTAACGTCGACATGTCGGGATACCCAATAATTCCTCCAGTAGATTCGGTGTTTCTACCTCCGCCTTGCCTATTAACAACTGTGGAAGTGGAAGGCGCCGAAGAGAGCATATTTTCATCAATCTCCATAAAAAGCAGGTCATCGTCATCCATATCATCCGAAAACATGTTGTCCATGTCCATTTCAGTATCAGTGTCCGTATTCAAAGAAGCAACAGTTGATGCGGTGCCAGGTCGGCCAGGTGGGCGTTGTCGGGGGGAGAGGATGTCGTTTGGTGGTGTACCACGCCTGCATAGTAAAAATACTAATTGAAAGAAGGGATTGGAATTCAAAAAAACGTATAGTAGAAAACAATTTGCATACAAGTGTAATTTTTCTTGAATTGCTGCCACTACGGAATTCTTCTCTAGCAAACTCTCCACTTCTCCTCCAATGACTTTAATGTTATTAGGGCATAACTGCAGTATCCCTCTGCGACACTCGACTGGTCCAGTAACCACAACCTAGAAATTAAAATTAATTGACATTCAATGAAACTGAAAGAAACGTAAACTTTCAAAAGAAACCAATAATATGTACCTTAATCCCCGGCTTCAAGTTGGACAATGATATGAAAGGGATGGGTTTCAACTCCATGCCGAATACTTCTTGTGTTCCATCCGTCATAGTCAAGTACAAGCACCGTCGTGGCTTAGGTGCCCACGCATTGTCAGTGTTGGTGGAAGCTGTAGCGGACAGGTTCTCATTTTCTAATTTTTGCAACTTTTGCCATTGACTGTAGGCAGATTCTCCAACATCCATCACACTATTGACCTAGACAATGAAAAAATCAACATCAACAATCAGGCAATAGTCATAGGGTCCTCAACACATTGTCGAGCACACAACCCGAGGTGTGCTCATCGTCAATCGGCGGATTGTGTGCTCAACAATCAACAGATCAACCCAAGGTTGATTTCTTACTTGGAGTCCAAACTTCCCAGTCAACTGGTACGTTTTGTGGGACACTAGGTTTGGGGGCAGACAAGAGCTCGTTAGTTCCGTAAGGTTTGCATCAACCCATTGATCATAGACTTGTTTCTGAAGGGTCGCATCAGTGACCTACAAAAGAAATAACGTCAAGTTTCTTTTAAACCAGAAAGCCTGCAGTCTGTCTAAATTACCCTTGTCTCATTAGCCTCGACCCAGTCCACACATGCCTGCAACCACTCCTCCGTACAAGTGTAGCCATTGTTGACCATGTACCTCTTCAAATTGGTCTTCATGGACGGTGTCACTGCCATTGTTATTATTGTCATCCCAGGAACCCTTGATTGCGTGGTAAGCCACAAAGCTTGTCCCGTCTGAGATGACGACCGAAGGGAAGACCCTCTTTCTTACACCCTGAATGAAACAATTGAGGGTCTCTCCGTGTCTCCAGAGGATGTCAACAAAAGATTTCGAACCAAGTCGACTCCCGGCCATTCAGTTTGAGACAATTTCCTCAGCAGCACAACCTTTGAGAATTGAAAGAGTCCAATGAGAAGGAGGAAAGCGGCAAGGGCAAACCAGACCACCACCACCACCACTGGAGGCATGGAAAAGCACACTACGCAGCACGTGCGCCCCACAGTCGAGTTGAACAGCAGCGTGGAGCAGGTCATCATCATCGGAAAAAAATATTTAAAGTCGTGAGATTTTATTGGTTAAATTCAAAGTTAGGCAAGCCACCATTACACAAACGGCGAGGGAGGAAAGCACGCCGTCGACCACAGTCTTGGATAACTTTTTAGAGATAAGCGCAGGAGCCATCGACAGTTCTTTAGTGACTCAAGAAGTGAACCTTGTGGAAAAAGTAAGTTGAAGAAGCCTGTTCGTATGGAAGGACCTTTTATAATAATCTTTTGTTTGATTCAACAGGGCCCCGTCGTCGTCGTCCGATCGTATCGTTGAATTGAGCTTTTGTCTTCGTCGTCGTCGTCAATAATGGCAGCGCCCCCGATGGATCATGGCATAGCCGCACTGGTTTACGACTATTTGAAACAGACTGCAGGGAATTTGGCTGAGGGATTTAAGACTAAAGTCAATCCGGTAAGAGAAGAGAGTGACTCTTTACATTTTCATTTATTTTGATGGTTACTTTTATTCTCATTCTCATTGCAGCCGGCCTTGCCCCAAGGATCACCAACTCTCCGTGAGGTTTTCAAGCACTATCAGGAGTAAGTGATTGATTGTACATAAATCTAGCAATGAGCTTTATTGGGTAGAATATTATCATTGATTTGTGTTTTCTTTAATTTAATCAGAAATGCTCCCGTGAAGCGACGGTTGTCCTTGAATGCAGTAAGTACCTCGTCAGCAAAGAAAGCGAAACGAGAATCCAGCAGTTCGGACAGTTCAGAAGAAGACGAGCCTCCTAAAAGCAGTCTTGCCATCTCAAAGCCCACAGCAAATGGTCCTGCTAAAAAACAACAAACACCACAATCAAAAAAGAAAGAATCATCCGACGACAGCGACAGCTCTGAGGAAGATAAGCCAGCGCCAAAGAAAGCCGCTGCCGTACCCGCACCGAGCAAACCGCAATTAAAATCGACTCCGAAAAAACAAGAATCGTCTGATGATAGTGACAGTTCCGAAGATGAAAAACCCGCAAAGAAACCTGCAGTGGTGACACCAGCAAAGGCTCCAGTAAAAGCAGCGCCAGCCAAGAAAAAAGAATCTTCCTCCGAGGACAGTTCAGATGAGGATGAGCCACCTAAAAGCTCGAAACCAGCGGTTGCAGCCAAACCTCAGGCTGCTGTGAAAGCGACACCACAGGCAAAAAAGAAAGAATCATCCGACGACAGCAGCGACAGCTCAGAAGAAGATAAGCCAGCGCCGAAGAAAGCTGCCCCCGCACCAAGCAAACCGCAATTGAAAGCAACTCCAACTGCCGCTGCGAAAAAACAAGAATCGTCTGATGATAGTGACAGTTCCGAAGATGAAAAACCCGCAAAGAAGCCTGCAGTGGTAACACCAGCAAAGGCTCCAGTAAAAGCAGCGCTGGCCAAGAAAAAAGAATCCTCGTCGGAGGACAGTTCAGACGAGGATGAGCCACCTAAAAGCTCGAAACCAGCGGTTGCAGCCAAGCCTCCGGTTGCTGCGAAAAAGGCACAACAGCCCAAAAAGCAAGAGTCGTCTGAAGACAGCGATAGTTCAGATGACGATAAGCCTGTAGCGAAGAAACCAGTCCCAGCAGTAAATAAGAGTCCCCCAAAGGCGCAAAATAAAGTTGCTCCTGGAAAGAAGCAAGAATCGTCTGATGATAGTTCAGAGGATGATGATGACTCGCCACCTCAAAAGAAATCTGCGGTTACACCAATTGCAAAACCTGTTGGAAAAGTCCCTGCAGCGAGTAAAGATGACGAGGATGAAGAAGAAGATGACGATGAGGATATGCCGTCTCAAAGTGGTACTCCAAAAGCTAACGGATTCAACAAATCGATCCAAAATGGTGACGACGAAGGTGGTGAGGATGACGGAGATGATGAACCAGACACAACCGCAGTCAATGGCGATGGAGGAAATAAGTGGCAAAAGGGAGGCGGTAATTGGGTACGTGAATCACTTTATTATAACATGATTATGCTACAAAGCACATATTTTATTGATAATATTCATTTCAAATCAATAATAACTAATTTGCTGAATCAAAATCAGGGGCAGGGGGAGCGGAATACCCCGTATCGACGTGTAAAATCGGAAGATGTACAGGTTAATCAGAAATTCGGAGATAATTCTTTTGAGGCAAAAGTGAGTATTTCGGAAGAGTAATTCAGTGCTCGTTGCTTGACTGATAAACAATTAGTTTAAGAGAAATACATAGTAGGAGGGGAATGTTTTAGAGTTATTATTGAAAAGTCAAAAATTTCAAATTCAGGAAATTGGTCACCATCCTGCAATTCAACCAATTCGTAGTATACATTCAGCGATTTTAGCTAATATTGATTCGAAATGATTAAAAATCATCAGACACAAGCGTAGGCTATGTTTTATTGAATGAATAAATAAAATTGCAGGATGGTGGCCGCGGTGGATTTAGAGGAGGTGATCGAGGACGTGGGGGCGGTCGAGGATTTGGAAGAGGGGGTGACAGAGGTGGGCGCGGAGGATTTGGTGATCGTGGAGGTGGAGGATTCAGGGGAGGAGACCGTGGACGTGGTGGATTTGGATTTAGAGGTGGTGATCGAGGTGGATTTAGGGGTGGCGATAGAGGGGGGTTCAGGGGAGGTGATAGAGGTGGATTTAGAGGAGGGGACCGTGGAGGACGGGGTGGATTTGGGGACCGAGGGGGAGGCAGAGGTGGTTTCCGTGGTCGAGGAGGGTTCGGAGGAGAAGCCGCTCAACGTAGGAGTGGAGGCTTCGACAGTTCCGCCGCTCCACAGAACAAGAAAGTTACTTTCGACTAAACCGGGGTAGCTTATGACTTCATAATTTTTGTAGGTTAGTTTTCTTTAAAAATTAAGAGAGTTAAAATTAATCCGAGACTTGCTAGATTATATTTATCGAAAATAGAGACCCTACTACTAATTGTTTATCAGTCATAACGAGTCCTGCTATCCAGAGATTACGTATAATTCATACATCATTATTTGACATAGAGAGGAGCGAGGGGATCATGGGGCGAGCGTGCAAACTCGGACTTGAAACATACTAGAGGCAAGTCGTTCCGTCATGAAAAAACGAAAAAGAAACGCGGAAGTTATCGTGGTGGCGCCATCGATATGACAGTAAATTCTATAAAATATGACGACTTTGAATAATTTACCTCATCTTCACAATGATTTTTCGATGCATTCTTTTATACCTTTTTAGGCTATGTAAGTTTTATTTTGCGTTGTATATCATCTTTCCTCTGAACTGTTTTTGATTGATTGTTTTTGCAGTATAATGTTTCGTTATAGCGTACCAATAATTGTAGTTTCAATTGCATTTAAGCTCTAGAGTCTAGACTTCATTATCTTATTGTTTGTTGAACCTAATTTTTTTGAATATGTAAGGTAGCCTTTTGTTAGTTTTAGAGTAGAAGATGCAAATTCAAATTTTGCAATAAATCTGCTGTAAAAAATTATTGTTCTTTCGTAAAACTGTTTGTTTATTGGAGTGGCATATAAAAATATATAAGTTCGACCGAAGTTACCATTTTTTGTGAGTTTTTTCTGCGTATGTGCCTATCATCGAAGTTAACTACCGTTTCCCCCTATTCTTATTTAGTAGACATAATATTAAAATAGAACTAATACATGCTATTGCTACAACAGAAGCAATTCCTAAGAGTGACCTCTCCACCCAAAAGCGCCCAGTCCCCGCAGTCACAAGGCTCAACCTAGCAGGAGCTCGGGGTCTCGTTGGGCATCCCTGTTGAAAGTATAGAATATTAGTATCACTACTGTGGACACATGTCTGAATTTATGACACTCACCCTGTGCACCTCGTCTATGGTATATTTTAAGAATAAGTCTTGTAGGTCTCCGTCTTCAAGAACTTTCATGGCTTTGTCCTGACTCATCATGTTCTCATTTTCCAATAGTTGAAAGCACACCCTGGGAAAAAAGATTTTGCTGAGCACCTTTGTTTCTTTCTGCTGCCATTCGTTTCCTTACCTTGTTTTCCCATCAAAAGAGTTGCTTTGATCGAATACTAGCACATGGAACTGTCCCATTTTGACATGGTTGGGTCCTGACTTGTTGTGTGGAGAATTTAAATACTCTCCCGTCTCATCTATCCATCTTTGAAGCTTTGAGTACTCAATCATGGATGCATGCAACAGGTTCTACAAAAAAGATTATTTGAGATAAGCTCTTATACACAACATTCACCATTTCATACCTGATTTGGTGCAATGAATACTTTGAGATTCTTCTTCATTCCACCACCAGCGTCCACCATTTGAACCCTTAAGTGTCCATTAGAGTACTTTTCCAGATTGTCCCATACAAAAATATCTCCCGTGTTTTGGTCAATGTGGATGAGTTCAGAGACATTGTACGGAGTCGCTCCTAAGGCTGTAGGATGATACATTTGAACTGAAGTATGGATTTTTCTAGGCATCCCAGCATTTCCGATTAGATTGCCAATAGGTGAACCTGCCGCAGCACCAACGATCATTTCATAATATTTGGTTTTATAGTTGAGTTTGTAATTTCCGTCTTTGTGAGGATCTCTTTGAATTTTGATGCTCAACTTGGAAACACAGTCTGGTACGGGTATCTTCTTTCCAGTGGGGTGGCATTTAATTACCAAGCTCAAATCGTCGTGCTCCATTTGAGCAAGGTCAACGTTGAGGAGGAGACTTGCGCTTTGTAGGCCAGTAGGAATAACTTGAAATAGGTCACTCCCTCCTCCGGAGATTTCGAAAGTTATTAAATTATGAGGGTATAAGTCAGGGTCAATTCCAGTAAAGTTGTAGACGGGGGTTTTTAATGGAGTCGTGTCATTGAGCACTAGTTTCAACTTCCTCTCAGCAATTGGCACGGACGGGAGAGAGTCATCCATGTCTTGGACAAATATTTCAAACCATTGTGAGTCGCTTTGAGGTGGCGTTCCTGAGTCCTCCACTGATATCAGAATAGAGAAGCAGTCCATCACCTCTCTGTCTATGGGCTCTTTGAGTGTGAGAGCTCCAGTCCCTTCGTCAAGTCGAAAGAACTCCACATCTCTGACTCGAGTGACTCGGCTCTTTTGTAGTTTGCTATGACATGGGTACAACTGTTTAAGAAGGCTGTAGCTCAGTCGACCTTCTCCATTGTCAAAGGCGTCCGTGTCAATGGCTTTCACTTGCAAGATATGAGTGCCTCTGGGAGCCCCTTCGAGGACTGTGGCATTGAAGTGCTCGTTTGAAAACTGAGGTTTGCCATCGTTGGGAATTACATTTGAGATTCTAATTCCAATGGAGAGACTGACGGTTCGTTCCTTCCCATCCTCAACTGTCACACTGGTCACGTAAGGGGCATTTCTTCCTCTTCCTCGAAGTCTTTTTGCAACAGTTATTTTTCCGGTGTCTTTCTCAATTTGAAAGAGATTCAACTGATTGTCATCCACCAGGCGGAAGGAAAGCTGAGGATCCTTATCTGGATCGTGACATTGAACAGTGCCTATGAGTGTTCCCACGTTGGCATTTTCAGGGACGAGATACTCTTCCGTGTTGCAAATCGGATCGTTGTCATTTTCATCTTCAACCACAATTTGTAAAGTTGCAGTTGCAGTCCGTTGAAAAGGACCCCCGGAAGGCGTGTCAACTGCGAGGACAGTAATGGTATGACTGTCGTCTTTCTCCCTATCGATAATGGCCCCTGGAGCAACTTGAACAATCCCTGCCAATGGGTCAATGGTAAATAATTCCGTGTGTGGTCCTACCAAAGCGTATCGAATAGCCCCATAGTTTGTTGGGTCGTCGTGGTCAGTTGCTTCTACTGTTATAATTGGCGTCGGATATATGGAATTCTCTGTTACTTTTCCTTTGTACTCCTACAAGACAGAGTCACGGTTCATAATCATCCTTGCAAATATTTTTCGACAAAACTGTGCACTTACTTGTTTAACAAAACTGGGTGAATGATCATTGACGTCTGAGATTTGAATTCCAATGTTGGCAATAGACTCGCCTCCTCGCTCATCTCTGGCCTTTACTTGCAAAATGTACATGTCTTGAAGTTCATAATCAAGTTCTGAAACTACTACAAGTTGACTGTCATTCAGGCCAAAGTTGCTGTCCTCCTCTTCCATAAGTTCAAAGTCAGATATTGGCTTTCCTATAGGGAAATACATGTAGATTTGTCCATGTCTCACTGTACCCCCATTGGCGTTTTCTCTACATACCTGCAATGTAATCCCACGCATTTAAAGCAACAACCGCAGTTCCAACGTCCAGGTCTTCTGGAATTGTTAAATTTATCCAAGGGCTCCCGATACTCCACGGATGTCCAAAAATTGGCTTGTTTCTCTCCGCCGCTGTCACGTAAATTGTTACTGAGGCTGGAAAATATAAGGTAAGTTTTATAGTCTCAAAAAATGGGATTTGCAATTTCATTTGTAATACCCGAATCATTTTGTAAAGTGACGCCATTTCTGTGCACAACCTTTGCCATAAATTCCAACACCGCGGATTGCTTATGGGAAAATGTATCCACCAAAAACACTTCGCCAGTTTCCGAGTTGACCCTGTGAGGAGACAACAAAAGATTTAAATGCTAATGGACTATTGTACTACATACCTCAAGCTGCCAAAATATTTTTTGGCACCATCGTTGGACCCCATTGATCCTGAAGCATCCCACATGTGACAGGGGCAGGAAATCTGATACTCCAACTCTGCATCTTCATCTGCATCAATGGCTTTCAGCTCCATCACTTTGGAGTCTCTTGGGGCAGTTTCGCTAACCTCTGTACTGAATGCTTTCTTGGAAAAGTGAGGACTCTCATCATTCACAGGTAAGACTGTAACTTCCACAAAGGTTTTGGCATTCTCTGGGGGTTTCCCTTCATCCTGAGCATTGATCTGAAGTCGGTACACTCTTTGCTTAGAATCAAAGTCCAGTTCTCCATTCAGTCTCAAAGTCCCCGTGCTTTCTTCAATGAGGAAGAGGTCAGGAGTGGGTTGGTAGTCTATGCTGTACTTTATAGCAGCGTCTTGACCATCTGGGTCATGGGCCTTGAGAGTAATTATTGGAGCTCCTTTCAGAGAGGTTTCGGCCACTTGAACTTGCTCGATTTTATAAGGGAAAGATGGTGGGATGTTTTGCACAGCTTGGACCACAATCAGGACATTCTGCTCTGCGGTTTTCCCAGTACTGTCGGTCGCTGTTACGATCAATTTGTGTTCGCCATTTTCTACCCACCTGAATAATCAAGGACGCTTTATTTACTGTGAGAACAGTTTGATTTTAGCTTACGTCAATGGCTTGGACAGGACCACTTCACCAGTCTCTGGGTCAATTTCGATCCCAGAATCATTCGTGGAATGGTCAAACATGTGGTATGTAATGATGTCTCCAGCATCAGGGTCGATGGCTCTGACGAAAAAAGGAGGGTCGAATTTGTCTGTGCCGTCGGGTACTGCTCGTTTCATAAGGTTTCCGTTGGCAGTGTGGGTCATGATTCCAGGCACTTCTACAAATACCTACACAAGAAATACTACCATTGCATTACTCAACGATAATGAGGGAATTAACGTATTGACTCTACTCACTGGACTGTTATCATTTTTTTCCATTACGTCCAAATGAAACAAAGCAAACACTTCTTCGTCAACCGCATTTCCAGACTTTGCTCTGATGAGGAAGAAGTGACTCTTGTCTTTCTCAAAATCGAGGCAGTGGTTCGTTTTACACCGAATTTCCCCAGTATTTTCATCCACATTGAACCTCTCCGCTGCGGCTCCGATCAAGGCGTATTTGACACCCTGAATCTCATCGTGATTCTTTGCAGCTATTTTGGCAATGAGTCCACCTTGTGGAATGTCTTCTGGGACTGAAATCTTGTACACGTTTTGACTAAATGTTGGAAGGAGCTTGGGCCCTGCAGCGACTTCCATAGGCACATTTAAAGATGAGACGAGATGGCCCTTCTGGTACGCTCCAATTTGCAGGGACAAAGTGGTACCGGGAGAGAGGAGCGAGATGTTGAGTACTTCCAGGGTAATGATCCCTTTTGATTGGACAGTGGGATTCTCTGGTGAAGGGGTTATGAACTGAAACACGTCACTCACTGGAATCGGATAATTTTCCAAATCCCAATCAAACTTCAACTCAAACAAAGAATTGTGTGGGTCAACGTCTCCATCCTCCACCTCGACTCTAAAGTCAGGGAAGACCCAGGACTCCCCTGGATTGTATGGAATCTGAAGTATTCGGTCAAAATGAGACGGTCTAAATTCTGGAATGAGATCGTCCACGTCTTCCACCATCACAGCGAGTCCTATCTTTGACGTGAGTGTGGGCTCAATGTCGTTCGAGTCGAGAGGAACCTCCCTTGCTTCCAACACCAATTCATAAACTCCCAAGTTCTCTCTAATAATCTCATCCTCAGCATCTATTGTGGCGTTGGTAGTTACTACCATTGCTGTATAAGTCCCAGTGTAAGGGTCCCTCTGAATGTCACTTAGCTGGAAGTAGTTGTTGTCAGCTTCGTCAATCAACCTGATCTGAAGATGTCTAGGATTCCCTATGTCAGCATCTTGGACGGAAATCTCTCCAACCTTTGTCCCAGTTTCGGAGTTTTCACTTATTTTAAAGACGTAAGGACCCCCGTAAAATTTAGGAGCCTGATCCTGTAAATCTTGAACAGTTATAGTGACTAAAGCTGTGGCCTTATTGACTCCATCGGATGCAATAAGTGTCATGGCATAGGATGGATGCGTTTCATAGTCTAGTGGGGCTCCGAGTGAAATGATTCCAATGTACTTCCCTTCCCCAACCTTCTCCGCACTCACGTTGAAAGTCTTGCATGCAAGCGGCGTCTCTTCGTATGAACAAGTGATTGTGACATGAGAATTGACTCCAAAGTCCGCGTCGGTTATGGGAATGTCAGCAAACACCGTGGAACCAACCCTGGCTCTTTCAATCACATTGAAAGCGTATGGGCGTTTGTGAAATATTGGCTGTAAAGTGCATAAGAGAGAGGTTATTTTAGATAACTGTGAGGCATATTGGCATTGGCATCATCAAAGTACCGGATTGTCATTTCTGTCTTGGACATAGATTTCACGTCTCAATGACACTGTCGCAGGTTCCAAGCCTTGTCCATCATCTGAAATGTAAACCAAAAGTGTATAAGCACATACATCGGTCATTAATAATGTAACAATAAATTAAAAGCGAAAGTGGCATGTACGATATGATAAAAGATGACGATACCGAGCCCCGTAATAACAATAAGAAATGGCAAATGTCATAATCATGAGTACGAGAGTTTCATACTAATTAGAACTGAGTGTATGGTTTTCTTCAGGACTTATGGCTCTATCGCGTGGGAAATCTTGTGTGAACTGGGGCAGTTTGTTGCTTTAATTTTATCTTTTGCAAGTGCGTGCATAGTAAAATTTCGTTTTTCATTGACTTATTCGTAGTGGACAGAGCTATAAAATTATAATAAAAATGGCAGGCTAAGTTTACCTGTCAAGCTAATAATGACGTCAATTTTTGGCTCAATCTCCCGATCCAATGCCTTGATGAGGGTTAAGTCTCCAGTCTTTTTGTTCACCCTGAAGTATTCGCCACTTATGCTGTAAATCAACTCGCCCCCTTCAGGATCGATTCCTTTTAACCTGCAATGGAATGAAGGACAATTAAGCATACACCTCGAATAATCACAATCATGTAAAATGATTGGTGTACCGATAAATAACTGTTCCTACTGGTGCGTCCTCTGGAACGGAGAATTTTGACAAATCTCCTCCGATGAGAAAAGATGGAGGCATATTAGGTCCAAGGGTTTGGCCATTGATGGATTGTGGACCATCATTAAATGCGCATATGAACACAAGCACTGCCAGATAATGTTTTATGCAGTAATAACGTGAGACAAAGACCCGTAACCGATCCATCATGCTAAATCACTCAAGTCTAAAAAAATCACTCACGTCCTCATACTTAATTACTCTACTGCGGGGTTATGAGAGACTGTCACACAATTTTAGGATTCGGAGTGTCGTCCACTTCAATTGTTCGTCACATTATTTTTAGCGATTCACTTACGAAGCAAAAATTTTGTTCAGTTTCGTGATGGTAATTCTTCGTCAGTCTTCAGGGATCTAATTTAAAAATATTAACCCCGAGCTCGCTGAAACGTGCACACATAATATACGTTGTACCACTTGTTAACCCGACCCGACCTGCATTATTACGAGTTGTAAAGTAACTCTACAAAGTTATCAAGTATTCTTGTTTGCTTTTTGAATCAACTTATGGTCGTCTTCAAGAGATCATCTTCGGATTATTGTAAAGACTTGGTGTAATAAGGTTCCGCTTAAACTTGCACTTTACTTTAACGGATTCTTGTCTTCAGATTAGATGTACAACAATTTTGAACCACTATTGCCTGCATGGCTAGTCGAGGCTAAAAACTTTATAAATTCAAATTCAAATTCGGCTTTGCAATAATACTGGTACAAAGTAATCCGGTATGTAACATCGCAGCAATACGCACAGTCTTTCTGCTACAGTCCACTCGTGCAATTGAAGGCAACAGGTAAAAGAACGTGGTATTTTGCCATTGTAAGGAAGGATTGTAGGGTAGGAAGAAGATTCATTCAGGTGTCTTCATTCACTTTAATGCAATGCTGTAATAATAATCATAATAGCATAACCCTACAAACAATACGGCGTGATCAAGCCAAGTCGTGTCGTATAAGAAATTTTCTCATTGTTGAGAGAGAAGGCCAACAACAGACTTGGTATTCGAAGCAAAAATAACGGTGAGTCTTGACTTGACGAATGAGGATTTTATTGAGGGTGTGTGCTTCTATGCAATATCAGAATCTTGCGTAAAAAGCAAATCATTTCCGTAGAGTAAAGAAAATAGTTTAGTTTTTAATGCATTTTGGAGACTACTTTTGTCAATTTTTAATACCACAATGTAATACTAATTGCACACAGTGTATGGATTTGAGCAGAATGCAGTTCTTGTAACGACTGACCAACTTTTTGATGTACCATTTATTGCGCAACGCAACTACTACTTTTTATGACAGAAACCAGTGGTCAAAGAAAACGCTTAAATTGGATTGAATTTTTTGAACCTTCGAGTTGTTAGAAGTACATTTTGAACACTGGCTGGGCCTAAAAACAATAGCCAAGAATGATATATGCCAGTCAGCATTAGCATGCACTTGCCAATTAGATAGTTTATGAGGTATTTTTGTGGGTTGGGGAATTAAAGTTTGCTGCAAAAGTTAAAGGCTGTATGGGTGAGAATATGCGATGAAAATGGGATGGTTTGGAATGGTCCATATAATTTCCACGCCAAATCAAATACCTAACTCATGACCACGGCCTTCATCCACCTTATTCGCAATAAAAAGTCTTGAAATGATAAAATAAAACAGAAGCCAATTAAGTAAATCTTACAACCATTATATTTAATAGAAACATTCGGTTTAACCAAGGTTTGCAGAACACATTTAACATAAGTTGTATGGGGCACTTTGAGACTGTTGATTATCAACACAGGTAAGCTAAAACAATGTAGTTCTACGAGCCGGTGTTATTCGCCAATCCAGGACACTCGACCTGTGGGCATCTGAGTGATGATGACTTGAGGCTAGTCGCATTAGGTATGAATTTGCATGGACAAATCTTGGACTTCGCAGGGGACTAAACTGCTGTACCCTTATATTCTGCAATTCTTTAGGGATTCCTCTTGCACCCCTTAACCCATCAGATTTTGAATGAATGACTTCTCCATGTTGAAGTGATGGTGGCAACTTCTCTGTCACACCCACACCGTACTGATGGCACTCAAAGAAATTGGAGTATTGGGAGTTTGATGGTGCTAAAGTGCACAAGGCGTGCTTCAAGTCCTTTCTACTTAAATCCATAAAATTCTTGGTCCATTTTCCATTGTAAGTTACCCAAGGCACCCAATACATCCTTGGTTGAAGAGATTTTGTCAATTCTCCATTCACCTTCAGAAGTTGAGAGCTGTGATCTGAGTTGTGTATGCATGAGCCGATTGTTGACTTCAGGTTCTCCAGTTCTGATGATTTTGTACTTCCAGGGTCGGAAGCCAACTGTTCGAAACATACTTCCAGAGCTCCAGAAGTAAAGGTGGTGAGGTTAGATGCCCTAAAACGTTTCTGAACTTTTGGATGGTTCCCACTTGGCTCTACTAAGAATCTCATTGTGCAGGATAAAAACTTTAGAAGTTGTAATTTGTTGTGCGATGTCGACAGGGGGGTCAATCTGGTGAAAGCATCCAAGGAGCAACTGTGTAATTTATTTCCCTCGCACTCTATTGGTCCATGATGGCAGACGAATTTGTGTTCCCTGCTGGTAGATCCAGAACCGGGCACTATCGTCTACGAAGAAAACATTTTTCAGCAATACTAAAAGAATCGCCTTTAGGCCACCAGATATAACTCACCACGGCCTTCCCATAAGGTATCAACTGAATGTCAATCGGCTTCTCAAGATGTCCATGCTCCGAGAACTGGACTGCAGAATCGTGTGGGCCTTTTAGCAACTGGAATAGAGGGATAAGTTGCTGTTCGAAAAAGTCATGACTATCGGGGCACAGACTTTCATAGTAAATTGAGAGCACAATTGGCAACTTTTCTTCATCCTCCCTTTTGGCTTCCTGTTCAACCTTGGGTGTGTTGTGTGTCAACGGGAGGTGACCTAAGGCGGATAACAGTAGGAACGACAAAAGAAAGAAAAACTTCGGACTCATCATGAAAATAATAACGTGAGGACGATTTGTACAAAAAAGGTCGTCTTTGCAGTCGTCTACTCTTCTTCAATCTGTGTTACACGAGAATTGTATTATCTTATCATGCACATATTAAAGAGGAGATATGCAAATCATCTTGAATGAAATCAAATCTTGTGCACGCATCCGGTGAAGTTTAGTTTAAACGGACAGTATGAGAGGATGCAAGCAATGCAATGACCTTCTTTATTGAGGCACAAAAGCTTTGGCGATTAGCAGTCAATTTAAATCTAAGTTAGACTTATGAGAAAAATTCTAGGCGATGCACCACAAATTGAATGCATATGGACGCTTAT
>JAQIWU010001325.1:0-17248 GCA_034696445.1 Isotomiella minor
AACGTCAGGCATGTCTTGGGACTAACGCTTCTCGTTTTGTTTGTTTACTTTGCAGTATCCAGAAGAAATTCTCAAATTAGACTACAATCCAAACTTTGCAGTCCGAGGGTTACATTATGACATTCAGCACGGTCTTTTACTCAAGGTGGATGGTTTCACACAAATCCAGCTAGGGTCGGTGTATCGAGGGCTTACCCCAGTTCCTGACGACGAAGTCGTTGAGATTTATCAAGGACGCAAGCTCCCTGCCACGTAAACTTGTGTACTTCTCATAAAACCTTGTTTAAATAATGCAAGTTTTGTTCATTTCCGCAGCTATGTCGAAGTTCCTAACCAATATTTGGACCCTAAGTAAGTGAATGTAGAATATAAACAATAGGACACCCTGAATTCAAGATTTATTTAGATCTAGCAAAATGGTGCAGCTAGCCGACTTATTTTCCGTACCAGAGATGAATCTTTTATGCAACATCATTGAATATTTGTACCGCAACAATATAGACTATCACCCTCAAAGTCTGTTTTGGGACGTGAAGGTAATCCCAAGCCCGCTGTATTGTACATTTACCAAAAGTATGATCCATCATAACAGTATTATCTTCCATTCTTTAGGAATCTGTTCAGAGCATTCACCCTGTCATGCACCAAATTGTGGAACAGTCGCCAGAGAAGTACTTGGAGTATGATGAAATCCTCCGAGAGTATCTCCTTACTTTGCGAGAAAACGATAAGAAAGTGTTCCTCATCACGAATAGTCCGTACAACTTTGTGTAAGGAACTTACCGTTTCAAAACGAACCTTGCCAAGTGTGTAATTGTTTGATTTTTACAGAGACAAGGGACTCCGCTACATCATTGGCGAGGATTGGATGGATTTATTTGATGTGACGGTTGTGAATGCTAGAAAGCCACATTTTTTCTCCACAGACAACATACCATTTAGACGATACGACCCAGAGATAGATGCTCGGTTATGGGACAGGGTTTACAAGTTGGAAAAGGGAAATGTTTATTACGGAGGAACATTGAAACAGTTTCAGAAACTGACGGGGTGGAAAGGTGATAGCGTCATGTATTTCGGGGATCATGCGTACACGGATTTGGCTGACGTGACGCTGCATCACGGGTGGAGGACTGGGGCTATCATCAAAGAACTCGAGGTATCCCATATCCTTTGGACACTTATCAAGGTGGAGGGTAATTATTAATGATCTATTTATTCTCTTAGTACGAAATTGATACCCTAAACACCCCCGACTTCAAGTTGGCCATGAATTGGCTACAATTCCTGACTTCTCTGCTGGAGACGTACCAGGATCTTGACTCTCCAGAAGTTCAAGATGTCGTGAAGGAGTGGCAAAATGAGCGACTCCACCTCAGGTAATAATTCCAGTAAAATAAGGGTCTATATCCCTAATTCTAATTTGTCACGCAGGAAGAAAACTAAACAAATATTCAACCAGCAGTTTGGCAGCTTGTTTAGAACTCATCTGAACCCTACGTTTTTCTCCAAGCGTCTCTTCAGATTTGCGGACATTTATACCTCGTCGGTTACAAATTTGATGAAGTACTCCCTCCGCCACACCTTCTACCCAAGAAGGGGGGCTCTTCCACACGAGTACAGATCATGGTTCAATTAGGATTAAGACTAACATGGAAGGCCAGGTGAGAACGTGACAATATTTAACAGCCTTTAGATTTTTAACTATTTTGACTAGTCTAGTCGGCAGTGTGGTAATATAAAATAGCTCTCCTGAGAGTTTAGACTTTGCGCAGTTTAGGATAGGAAGATCTGACCTACTGTTAATTTTTTGTGTCGATGGTAGATATTTTATTTTTGAGGTATTTTCATTCTCACAAATCTTTTCTAACAGCGATGACAATTGTCGTGTCCTATTTAAATAGAACTGTTAATCAAATCTGTGTGGATGCGTCTTTCCACTGAGTTTAGGATAAATGTAGACAAGTCCAATGTAGACGGCCGCAACAAATATGAGAGTAAAGACGACGGTTACTAAAAAATAAAAATCATCATTTTCATGTGAAACTTTTAAACTTTAAGGTTGTAGGTCTTACATATCACAGTTACGGTTTTACTTTGGCCTTTCCACCCTCCGCCACCACCACCACTCCCACCCCCGTCGGGAAGTGCGTTTATCCAAATTCTCTCTTCAAATCCCACAGACACCACCCTCAACCCTTCTATATAGTCTTGTAGACACTCGTCATCGTACTCTGAGGGGCATATTAAGATAATTACTTGAGATGAGTTTACAATTTTCGTTATTACTCACTATTAATGTCTACTGCTCCTTCAAAAATGCCTTCGGTTTGGGTGAAACCATACACACTCCTTCCTTCCTTCAGGAATGACGGAATAACAACGCCATACTTTTCGTCCTTATCGATATCCTTCATAACCGGTTTATCATCTTCTTCATGCAGGATTCTAATCTTCTGAACCAGTGGTCTCTCCTCAGTTTTGTAGTACACTTGCAATCCATCTGTGCAGAAAATGGGTCAATTAATAACCTTTTAGTATTAGAATTGCCAATCGTACTTGAAACTTGGAGGAACTGTCCCCAATCTGAAATCAAGGGGTCACCTTTGGCCAACAACCCTGTTCCACTTGACTCAAATATTTTAACTAAATTCGCTCCTGTCACCTCAGCCACAAATATCCGATTGTGATAAGGAAGCCAACGGTGGACGTCTAATTCTGAGATGGATGCTACATAAAATGAAATTATAGAGATAATTGCATGTTTAATTCGACGCGTAATCTAATATCGTACCATATTGCGGAACAATATCACTGAATAAGGAACCTCCTTGCCACAGGGAGACCAGAGGAGTGCTCATTGGCTTATTTACAAATTTGCTGGAGTTGTAGGCGCAATGGACCACAGCGTCGGCGACTACGTTCCCTAAATTGCACTCATCCCTCCAACACTTCTCCCCTCCTTCCAGTTGAAAAACCGTCCTTCCAACCCAGTGGCCAGAGGCTTTGGTAACTTCAACCATCCAATCTGTGAGGTTTTTGTCAAGTTTGGGGTTACTATAAACGGCATCGACGGGGACATGTATGTCTCCTGTAATGCTGGTGATTATGCCATTTGAGACAGCTATATTCATTTCTCCAACACCTGCCCCCCATTTCGGAACTGCTGCAATAAAACCATGGCCGTGAGGTTCAGGATAGTCTGGAAAGAAATGATGTCAAATATAGGTGGAGGGAGGCACATTTTTTCTCACGTACTGTCGGTCATGTTCTTGATGGTTCCAAAAGTTTGTGAATACATGACCAACTTCACCTTCGGTGAGGCGTCAATTATTTGTTTGGCTAATTCGAAAGTTCCATCTCCAATTGCGATGAAGCTCTGGAGGTTTGAGGCGCTTGTCACGTCTTTAATGGCTTCTACCGCACTTTTGAATGTCAATCGGCCGGGTGACGCTAGTCTCTAAAATACATTATTCCAAATCAAAATCTTTTGACTTCGAAGATTAAGAGACAGCTTGAGACTGTAACAAGCTAACCTCGACATTAGGATTTATAAACCCAATAATTCCCACCCCAGAATGGGGCACCACATTGTTGTTTTTAATTGCATCACAAAATATTTGCTCATCTTGGCCAGGAGGGCTTTGGCAGTTGACGTTTGCCATTGTGAGGGTGGTTTGGTGAATTGTTTGGTCCACCCCATTATAATAATTTAAGGTTTGTGCCAGACCAGCTTCAAATTCCTTGATTCCATAGGTCATGACGTCTGGCTTGTAGTAGAGGGACACAAGCTCATTGAAGGCACTCCATCCTCTATTTAATGGAAGGTATCCATTTTCTCCGCCCAGCAAATTTCCAGTGGAAATTCTGATTTTTGCGTCTGCTGTTGTACGGTTTTGTAACTTATCCATTAAGGAGAGAATGTTCTTAATGCCCCCGATGCAGGTGCTAATATCCGTACCCGTCGCATTAATGCACTCTCGGGGAATGAAGTCGTTCGATGGATTGAAATTCTGCAAAATAGTCCATGTGTGAAGTGATTAATTAAAATAAAAGTATATGGAAGACTCACTGGATAAAATGGCAATAACTGAGAATATATGTCGCCAAACTGCAATATCTGTATCGTCTCCGCATTGCCATTTCCCACAAGGACGAGTGTCAGAGTGGACACGAAACAGATGAGCAACGAGGCGGATGTTGAAGGCCTGAAGGACCCCATTGTGGCTTACTTCTTACAGGATAAAAGGATGTAAAATTGTGTAAGAATGCAAACCTGAACAGAGAGCTAAGGAAATTGTTACCACACGTATATCTGGCGTGAGACTAAAAAGGGTGTTCGGCAAGAGATATGAGAGGGATGTCGATGTCAGATAAGAGAATTTGCCATCACTCACAAATGTCATTAACACATGTTTATCATTTAACACCTTAGATAAGCAAATGGATACATATGCAAACAATAATGCTACCTAACCTAGCCGAATTCATTGGATACTCTTTAAAATAGTAGTGTAATAACCTTAAATACCTATGGATCCTGAAGTGAAGTGTTATGTTCAAAGTCGAAGTTCCAGAATACTTCATACTTCAGTTGTTTTTCTGACTCTTGGCCAACAATATGGAGACAAAGAAAAATTTGAAGGATGATCTGTCGCTTTCTATCTGTTCCAATATCACTATGCACTTTGCAAAGTGCACTGACACTGGCACCTCGCCTTCACTATTATTGGTACCACTTTTGCCCAGTCTTTGGAGCGGCGACCGCTTTCTCCAACGTCGTCTTATGTTTTGTCATCATTTTCTCAACTTTGTCTACTTTCTCCTCCTTTTTCTTGGGTCGAGTTTTTGCAACCCGCATCCTCCTCTCCTCTTCCTGTTTTCTTCCTTGGGGTTTTGGATTTTTCTTCGTCGTCTTCTTATTCATGGTTTTACGGGAGATTTTGTTCACTTTCCCCTTGGGTCTCATCAATGGGAATTTTGAGAAACCGGGTTTTCCCAGCAGACCGGAAAAGTTTTTCCTGTCGTCACTACCATTTTGTCCCTCGGAGGAACGTTGTCGTTTGTTAGTTGTGTTGTTTGATTGGACTTGGACTTGCTGCGGTTTGCCTTTGCCTTTTCCTTTCACTGTCTTTTGCTTCGTTGGAGACGTGGACACTTTAGAGTTAGAGTCAGGGTTCGCTGGAGTCTTTGAAGGCAACTTCTTCTTTTGATTTTGATTTGGAGTAGGAGTAGGAGTGCTACCCTCTGACGCGGTTGCTTTGTTATGTTGCGGCTTTGACCGTTTGGACCTCTTGGGATTCGTGGAAGAGTTCGTCACTTCTTCAGTGCCCTTATTGGTCTCCAACTTTCTCTTCTCAGGTCTGTTATTCTCAACGCTTTTCAGCTGTCTTTTCTCCTTGGCTTGAAGAGCTTTCTTATTCTCCAGTGAGAACTCGACAATTGGTCTCTAAATGATACACAATTTAATTTGTAACATAAGTGGAACAACAATTGGATGGAATTATTGAAGACTTACATGGTTAGCACCAAAAACTTCAGGGTTATTATTGATTGCCCTAAGTGCTTCAAGAGCATCCTCATGTTCATGGAATGAGACAAATCCATACCCTTTGGACTTTGCCTTTCCACCCAACCCCAAATCATTCATATCCCTCATGATCCGGGCTTCCGTAATTCGTGAAAGTGATGGAGCGTGCTTTTTGAAGATCTTTCTGAGGGCCTTGTCCCCCAACTTTGGTGGGAGATTGTGAACGCACAATCGTGTTTTTGATACAAATATAGCCAAATTCCTCAGCAGTTGCTTCTTGGTTGCGTTGAGGGCGGATCGCTTCCCCATGTCGGAAGCTGATACACCTTCTGCAGCAACACTTCCTGGGCGTATAACTGAAACAAGAGGCAATGCAATTAATGCATGATTTGATTTAGGAGTTTTATCGTGGTGACTTACATCCTTCTCTAACCAAAAACAAATTACGGTTGTCCTGCTTAATTTTATCCTTCGGCTGTTGTTGTTGTCCCTCGTCAATTTTGTCTTTAGACAAGGCAGGTGATACATGAAACTGCCTATTGCGAAGAGTGAATGTTGAAGGGCTACTTCCAAATTCGTCCAAACACTTTGAGGCAACATCCGTTCTCTAAGACAAGGAAAGAAAGTTAGTCAAAAACTCATTTTTAAAAAGGAGTCAGAATGCAAGTTGCTACCTTGAATTTAATGAAAGCAGTCCCTTTCGGATGTTCCGTGAGTTTGTCCTTGCATAAAAGTGTGTAATACGTGTCCCCCCACTTTTGAAAGAATTCACGTAGGTCATCTTCCGTAACACCAAAGTCGAGACTTCGTAGAAAAATTGTTCTTCCCTCCTCGACGTCGTTCTTTGACTTTTGAATTGGTAGTTTTTGAATTTCTTCATCGTCATCATCTTCATCGTCAAAAATGTCACTGTCGTTATCGCTCTCTTCATCTTTCACTTTCTTTTTGATTTGCTTCTTTCCTCCTTCATCTTGATCAACCTCATCCTCTTCTTTGATATCCGAAGCCAAAGACGCATAAGGATCCGCAAAATCTAGCTTGCTGTCGTCTCCGGCATCATCAACCGTTTCTTCCGGTTCGGCCTTAATTTCGATCACACTTTCATCTTTTGCATCCTCGTCAATCTGTGGTTTCTCTTCATCTGGTTCCCCACCCTCCTTGCTTGGTTGAAAGTCCTTTTTGGGCAAGGCCCAATCAATGGCGATTGGACGACCTGTATAATTGATGAATGGCAATGGCAGACTTTAAGTGATAGTCAGTGGAAAATAATGTTATAAAGACTCACCAAGAAATGGTTTGAGGTTGAGGTCTTTCACGGCCTTTGCAGCTTCATGAACCATATCGTACTGAACAAAGGCACAACCCACCATTTTCCCATCCGGTTTCTTCAGAATGTTCACCTCCGTGATTTGTCCACAAGATCCGAAGTACTCCCTCATTTTTTCCTCCGTGGCCTGCCACGCAAATACTCATGTTTTATCAAATTCAAAGCCATACAACTTCAACGATTACCTTAAAAGACAAATTTCTGACGATCAACCTTGACTTCTTCCGGATAGGCTTGGGCCTTGGTTGTTTAGGCCTATTGGGGTTGGGATCCCTCCTCTTTTCCATACTTGCACCCGGTTCGTCCTTCCTTTCTTCCTTTGTGCCCTCATTTCCAGGCGCCGTGGCAGTTGCAGGGGTAGCGCCAAGTGGGATCAAGTTAGGATTTTCATGTCGACCTCCGCCAAATCTTCGCCCTTCTGCTCTTTCCTCCCCCGACCACGCCCTCTTAGCCCCCCGTGGCCCTTGGTCACCATCTATGACTGCCCTCCTGTTGTTGTTATTCTTATTCCTGACTCCCTCAACCCCCCTACTCCGCGTATTCTTGGCAAACTTGATGTGAACCTTACTCCCTCCAAACTTGTGACCATTGAGTTCCTTCAGTGCCTTCTGTGCGTCTTCAGGAGTCGCGTAGGTCACATAGCAGAGGTTCGTGGACGTCTCAGAAGAAGAGGCTTGCTTCTGTCGTGCCTTATCTAAAGAGTTAGAATTAATTGCAAATTCAAAGACGTTAAACTATAAAAACGACTTACCGTCTTTAGGATACTGAATATAACACCGTCTCAACTGTCCCACTTGACCAAAGATCTGTTGAATCTCCGTCTTTCTCACAGTCTTGGGAATATTTCCGACCAGAAGGGTTGTCATCGGTTGACTCTGATCATCGTCACCAGTCGTCGTCGTCGTCGTCGTCCCCTCCCCTTGATCTTTGTGTCCTCCTTCTTCACGCCCTCCTCCTCCAAAGCGAACGTGTTGACGTCCCCCTCCTCCTCCTCTTCCGGCGTCAAATTGTCCCATAATTTGTCAGAAATTGTTTTTTGATAAGAAAGACAAAGACAAGCACGAGATCGTGGTGGCCCACATGGGAAAAAGTATGGTCTTGGCGGTTTGCCCCGTTGAAAATACGGTGGTGGTGGTGGTGTGGCTCGGTCACCTGATTTCTTTACTGCAAATTCTCAAAAAAGAGCTCAAAATAATTTTTGAACTTTTTTTGGGTAAGTTCTTATCATCAAAAAGGGAAAGAAAGGCATTTAATTATTATTGTTTTGTAAAACAGGAGAATCAGATTAACCCCTGAATTGAGAGAGACAAGAGTACGTAAATTGTCTAACAAAATGTCAACGGATAACTAATTATCTTGTTTGTTTTAGACCTTGTCCCCTCATTTGGATAAGGGTGTCCAACAACTTCATCACCATGTCCAACCTCCTGTTTCGTAGATGCTCGACGAAGTTGTTGTCTTCGATAAGTTCGACGCCCTCGTCTTCCTCTGTTGTCCTACCGTCGTCGTTGTTTAAACCTCCGGTCCTGGCCGCGTTCATTTCCACGTCGAAGAAGAACAGGGATGTGACTGTGACGGCGGACAGTGTTCCTAAAGAAGAGGTCAAGGTTCGGGCGGACGACTTTTCTTACGAAGCAGCGAAAAAGGTACAAAAATTAAAGTCGGTAATTTGGTTGATTGAGTTTTGTTTTGTTCTGGTCGCAGAAATGGGTCTCATACGGTTTCGACCACTTGTCCGAAGAGGATGACATCAATCGTAGGAATTTTTTCATGTTCGCCACAGTCACTATCTGCTTGGTGGGAGGGACTTTCTTGTTTGCATACTATCCTGACGTCAAGGTACTAAATGACCCCTTGATAATGGCCTAACTATTAAAATTGTCATTTGCTTTGTTCAGATGAAAGGTTGGGTCCAGAGAGAGGCTTACATGGAGCTGGCTCGTCGCGAAGCCTTAGGCCTTCCTCCCATAGATGAGAACTTAGTCCCTGTAGCTGAAATCAATCTGCCGACTGATGAGGAACTCGGTGACTTTGAAATCGTCATTTAATCATCATTAAAGCCATAAAATAGCAACCCTTACTTAATATATGATGCTATATGATGGAAATAGTCTAAAACACAATGTGTAGCTTAAACTTATCTTTCTGTATAAAACAATTTACATATATTCCTCGTTCATCTAGTTTTATTAGAATGTCTGTAAATTATCCTTCTTCTTCTGTTCAATTGTTACAAAAAAGGGACAAAGGGGATCGTCCCTTACAAAGGCAAAGGTTCGAGTAGCTTGGCTTGGCCGCCACAGTCAATAAAGTGAAATGAATAAGATCACAGTCTCATGATTCTGTCTCAGCTGATGAGTCACATTTTTTTATTTGTCTTGTCAAAGTCAACAAAAGTCATCGTGAATTAATTTTGAAAGGAAGATGAAGGGCTCCGAGTGTCCACCCTTGGAGAGGATCCGTAACCTAACGGATGAAGGGTCCTCCGTCGTTGTAAACAGTGACACCAAGATTGGCCAGTACATCCGTTCTGGACGAGAGTTGTACCGATGTGCCAAGAACTACGATGCGGATGGAGAGTGTGAACATGCCCTCGTCCTTTACACGAGGTTCCTTACGTAAGACCCGTTGTCCCTTTGCCAAAGGACACTCAAATAAAGTGTGTCTCGTATTTTGCAGATTGTTCGTAGAGCAGCTCCACAAGCATCCAGCCTACAAAGAGATAAGTCCCCAAGACAAGAAGCAGTTCCGGGCTTGGAGTGCGGAGATCTTTTCTAGGGCTGAGGTCCTCAAATCCGGACTTTTGACCAAGTTCCAGAAGGAGCATGACGAGTATCAGAGGAGGTTGGGGCAACAGAAGGAGGCGGAGGAAGCGAGGAGGAGACAATTAGCTGCCTCTTCTTCGGCTGCTGCTTCTTCGGGGGGTCAGGGTCATAACAGTGCGAATGTGGCCGTCATTAATAACAGGATTGTGGAGAATGTGGAAATTGTCAAGCCTACAGCTCCTCCTCCTGCCTATGTCCCAGCGGCAGTTAGTCCCTCGCCGTATTCCTATCATCAGAACAGCGTAAGGAGTTCTTATCTTCCTTCCTTCTTAAGTCAGTGTCAAACCTTCTTGAATTGCAGATAACTGCGTCCGCCTTCGAAAAGCCCTCCTTCACATCCACGCCGCAATTCGACCGAACTACCAAACCGTCTAGATTTTTGTCCTCGACGTCCATGTCATCCGGGGGTCTGCGGGAAATGGTGATCCCTGGGGACCTCATCCCAGTGTTTTTAAGGTGTGCTGAGAAGAATACAGAGAGGAATATTGAGACGTGTGGTTTCCTCACTGGAAGGATTCACGGGGGGAAGTTAGTCATCACGGATCTAATCATCCCAAAACAGGATGGGACATCCGACTCTTGTACGGCGAAGGGGGATGAGGAGTATATCGCGATTCAAGATAGGGTAAGGCTTATGCTTTGTCTGAAGCTAAAAATGACGCGCTGATAATTTGCAGTTGGACCTGATAACATTCGGATGGATCCACACACATCCTAGTCAGACGGCTTTTCTCTCGTCAGTCGACATGCATTGTCAGTACGGTTATCAGCAAATGCTCCCAGAGGCTATTGCAATTGTCTGTGCACCATCAAAGGATCAGTAAGTCTAAACAAATTAAGGCAATCTTTTGAGTTAACGTTTCTTTCTTTTCTTCCTTGCAGAGTTGGTACGTTTACATTAAACCCTGTGGAAGGGATGGAGATCATAGGCAAATGCCCTGACACAAGTGGCTTTCACACACATCCGCAAGTGACACAGGTATGGGTTTCCTAATTGAATAAATTAGTGATAAAGAAACGAATTCTTTGAATTTTTACTGTAGGTGCCTCTTTTTATTGACGCCACCCACCATCATTTTGACACATCCAGAAAAGTCGCTGTCCATGATCTAAGATTTACATAAATATAATATATATATATAGGCATCGACCAACACTGATTGTTGATTCGATGATGTAGGTATTTTCGATTGACTATAACTAAACAGTGTTAATTAATGTTGAGGAGTTTTAGGAAGCCTCTCTTGATAACCCTTTGTAATTGCAATATTTTTGTATTAACTCCGAAGGAAGTCTCCTCCTCCTCTTGTTTATATAATCCAACTCCAGTATTGTCTAATGGGTATTTAGTAACAATAAAAATACTCCAGTTATAATATTGCACAGAAATCGATACCGCTTTTCTAATGCCTGGTTGGTCTCTGGTCTATGACCTTTACAGATGAATTTAATTTAAGCTTAAATTGGACTAGAATAGGTGTGACTAAAACAACACTATTTGTCTACTCATTCAGAGGTATTGTTACTATACTCTTTTGAAGGTCTACGGACACGATTCATTCATTTCACGGTGCTTCAATTGGTTATCTTGTATAGGAAGGTTGTACATTTTGATTGATTGATTGTTTTTTGCCACAATATTGTATTAAGTATTGAGCACTTATCGTAATAGTACATTCTCCATGAAGAACTGAGATAACAATATCTTGTCTTGGCCTGTAGTGGTACTACAATTACTATTGTTGTACGAGTTTGAACTGTGGCTTTGACTCTGAATGCCGGTTGTGGATGAGTTGGGATTAATATTTATGATATTCATGGAGATGTTTGATGGCGCAGGACACTTTTCAGGACAGGCACCGGGAGAAGGACATTGGTCTTCCGACGGTTGGCTTGTCTTGTCCTCGTTCTTAGGTAGAGCTTCGTTGGGTTTCACTCCAGCCAGTCCTGGAGGGCCAGAATCCGGTGGTGGCTTTTTTGTAAATACTTTCCTGGAATACTGAAAGTAATATGAAATCAGTTAAGTTAAGATTTAGTCCAGACGGTCATAAAACATTCAGTTTTTACCGATTTGCCAGATTTCTTTCTCGCTCTAGCCGCATTTCTTTGTTTATCCAGAAATTCAGGTATGGCGGTCATGGCCGCCCAATTCGTCATCCATTGCGGCAATGCAACACCAGGGTTGTCAAAATAGGTAAGCCCGAATTCGACGCCAGGCTAAAAATTAAGAAAATCAGAAAATGAGTGACAAACGTGAAATAGGGAGCCGCTAGCACTCCATTGCTCCGTTCTGATCATACGTCTGATAAGCCGGTTGGTGAATTTATCTGCATGACGCTCCAATACTCTTTCACGCGGTGAAGGCCCTTCCGATCGGGATAAGACGGATGGGCCACAGCTCTAGGGAAGGAAAATAAGTTTTAGAATTAAATTCAAGTATCCAAATAAATTGCAGCTTTCTGACTGACTTACTTGCTGATAAGAATGACACCTCGCTTTTGATGGTCAATCAAATGTCTTCTGGCAAAAAGGTAGTCTCTATTAGAAAACATGGTGGGCCATTTCAATGCCCAGTAGATGATCTCTTGACTTATATCTTCATTTGTCTCAACTGCCTCCAGTTTTAAGACGCTATCGTCCCACTCCTTCCTGTAGTCAATGTCCAGTTGGATGCTTAGGAAGTCTTCTGCGCTAATGTCATCGTAGAATCCGTAAACTGGAGCAGAACAAAGCAATTAACTAAGGTTCTTACAAGAGGAATGGCGTTAACTTAACTTACCTTTGTACATATAAAGACCAGGCCGGTCTGGATGTGGCATTCGCCACACAAGTAAATCCGGCGTTTCCACAAAAGGAGTCCAACCGTACCCCTCTACTTTTCTGTCATATGCGGATTTTGCATCTGGACAGTGACAGTATTTGACATTAGGGACTCTCTTATCTACAACCAGCCGATTCTGACAATGAGGACACATGACCGTGGCAGCCGTCAACTCGCGGATGAAATCCAAGTCTTTCATGTGCCTAAAAGTTAACCCCTTTTGTCAAGAACAAAGTCGAAATACTATAAAAAGCTTAGCTTACTCGTGTAACTCCGTCTCCAGCACCTTTTCTCCAAAAGGAATTTCAGAGTCGCACAAGGCGATGAAGAGGAAGGACAACAAGGCCCTTCCAGACAAAGGCCTCAAAGCGAGGGCGAGGGCTGAGGAGGACCACAGCTTGGAATGCCAATGAACAACTCGATACGTTCGAAAGACTCGTTGGGCAAAAATAGGTCTACATTCCTGAAGAAGAAACGTTCAAAAAAAACTTGATAGAAGTTACATTTAATGACGACAGTACCTTTCCAACGAATCTTCCCATAATCTTCACCCCACTTTGAAAGCTGGAAAATATAGACTTGAGTCGTCCTATTGAAGGAAATTGAACCTTCGGAATCTCCATCTTCATCCTCACCAAGTCCTTGAGTCTGGACATGATGATGTTATTGTTGTTGGGACGTGTCATCGTGTTAAACCTTGTTTGAGGCTGGAACCGACGACGGGACGGGTGGAATAGCTCTCCAGCATTGACATTGAACTTCCGGAAGATCAGGGAAGAGGTTGATCGTCCAAGTGAAAGAGATAGCGTCATAGTCTCTGTATATTCCTACACCATCCCTGCAAAAAAAGGGATCCTGACCCTGTAAAATAGGAGCGCAACAAAATTGTGTCAAGGTCAAAAAGTCACATTTCATGCCCTCACCTCAAACCGTCCTTCCTCCTTGACAACTCCACCACCTCCACGGTAAAATAAAGATAGGGCCTCGTCACTGGACGTCTCGACGTCTTATCATTCCAGGATGCCTATCGAAAACAAACTTGAAAGGGCGGACTTTTGATTTAAAGTCATTGTCTTACCGTCTGTCCAATAATTCATCTTCCTGTGGACGAGAAAAAAGAAAGCCAGCTGTCAATAATTACATAATTTGCTTATCCACCTCACCTTATCTTTGTAAATCCAATCCACACAAAATCCGGTCAAGTATTCGAGTTTTTAAGGCAGTTGGAAAAGAAAAACAGCTGTTCACTCAAACTCCTCGAGTCTCCCGCATATCCAATAAATCCCGAACAAAGGTTCCAACGGTCGATCAGAAAATGGACACGACGCTTCGCTCAGTCTTCAAACCCTTTTGGAAATTCATCCCAGGGATGAACGTGAGTGTGCCCCCAAACACCAGGCACTCCCTCTTCCCCTCCACCACCTCCACCAAGTCGGGGACGCATCTGAGTGGCCTTGAAGTGATTCGGATGCGTGATGGAGGGCTAATTGAGGACCCTGAGCACGATGACCCTCATCATCATCACCACCACAATCAAACTTCCATGATCCGTGACAGTCTTAGACTTCCTGCCCGTCGGCCCTCACCCACAGACCTGATTCCACTCCCGAGTATCAGCAACCTCCTCTATGAGGGGAGTAGTCGAGGCCCTCAGGCCCAAAAACTAAAAGTCAGCATTGGGGGAAGTGTCACAGACGTCGCGAACAACGCCAGGGTGAGCAGGCACAAGTGGGTGAAGGAATCCATCCTCACAGACTTCCCAGGCCCTTCGGGAGGTGGGGGAGCCTACCTCAGCTATCTTCCCAATCGACCCCATCCCTTCGGGGCGGAGAAGGATGTAACGGACTGTGTCTGGACATACGATGCGTCTTACGAGGGGGAAGATAAGGAGGAGGCAGCCATCCTAGCAGGATTTGAGTTTGAGGAGAGGGAGGGGCTGAGATACTACCCCGTTCTCCCTGCAGATGATTTCGACTTCCACTATGACGATCCTCAGGAGGAGATGGGACTCCTATCTCGATTAGAATCCAACCCTCCTCCTGACGAAGAAGAGATGGAGAAGGACGCCTTCAGAGAGGCGTCTGGACCAAGTATTATGGGTGACGTTGACGAAGGAGAGGAAGAACAGGAAGAGAACCAATCTGGAGGAGACGCAGTCAGAGCCTCGTCAAATTCCAATGGCTGGGGATGGGACAAAGGGGTCCAGACGGGGGGTCCTGCAAAGAGGATCCTTAAAGACAAGGTAAGCCAAGGAATGAACTTGTGGGGCGTAGCTAACCTTCTCTTTGATTTACAGCAACGTCGATGTAAAAACTTTCTGTCTTCCCGGTGGAATTCCATCTGGACGTGGTCCACAAGTCATGAAGTGTCCTCGTGGAGGAAATGCTACTTTGCCGTCTTCCTCTTGAAGATCCTGCAATGCTTCTTCTGCATCACTTGGATCATGAGTGGGAGGACGAAGATCTGCACTGAGATGGAGGATCCGGCTGAAGCTTGTCGGAAGGATCGTCAGGAGAGGATGGGAGTCGTGGGGTACTTAGTTGCCTACCTCCTCATCGCCCTTCCCTTCGCCCCATATCATTCCGTAGCTTGGATCCTGTACTGGTGCCAATGCTGTCATTGGGCCCAAATCCTCCTCACCCTGATTCAAACCTTTCTTCTGGCCCAGGCAGGGTATATCGTGAGGTGGAAGTTCTGCACGCATGGTGGGGGAAGGTTCATCTACTTCCTCTTTTGGGGGAATATCATTGGCCACGTCTTTATGCTCCTGTACCTGGAACTCACATATGGTCACCAGTTGGACGATCTGAAGTCCGGTTTTCTCTGGCGTGGGGATGAGGAGTTCCTGTCCCAAACCCGAGCTAGGAACAGTTTCAATACCAAACACTACAACACTTGGCTAAGGAGCAGTCGGTTCAGTCGAAGTAGTGATAATGAAGCGAGGAAAATTGCGGAAAAGGCGGCAGGGATAAGACTTCTAAGGCACAAGTACGACTCCACCATTTTTCATGACGACCCTGCCTACACGAAACGAAAGATTCTGAGCAATGTCTTCAAGGGGTGCATCGTTTACTACGTCATCCTTCAAAGTACGGGGTTCAAGTGGCTCAGTGATTACAGCAGTGCGGACAACATTGTTAGAGCCGCGGTGAATTGGTTTGCATTCTACTCTGCCCTTGGAATATGGTCCTCAGCCGTAAGTATTTACAGGCACAATCTAATCTATGACAGCCCTAACTTTTAAAAAATTCCTTCTTTCTCACGACAGTACCAATACTTTAGAATGAGAAGACTCCTTGTATCCCTTCCAGTCACCTACTATCATTGGAGTGTTGCTTTTCTCTTCACAGTGCTAACTTAATAACTCAAAGATCTGTGTGTAAACTTACAATAAAACGAGACTTTATTACTTGCCTCCTCAATCAATCATGAAACCCGACATTGGTTTGGTTGTACAAAAATACTTTGGTATTGATGGTATTCTCAACTTATGTTAAAATACTAATTAACAAGTTAAACCTTAAAATTAGTAAGTGAGCAACTATGAACAATCCTAACCATCCTCATCCTGATATAGCACTTACTTCTTTATTGATAACATTTGGTTTTTTAATCTGTGGTTATTACAAGTCTTGCCTTTGTCTGACCGGTTAAACAAAAGGAATGAGTTTGTTTGTTTTCATAAAAATCTTAACAATATTCGCAACTTCACCTATTTTCGGTTTTTTGGTATGTAAATTTTACGTGAGTTATTCTAGTTTTCTCTTACTTCACTTCTTGGTGATCTCGTTTTTACAGGTTTGCCATGCTTTTTCTAACCTTTCAATTACTTGGTCAGCTTCTGCCCTGTCCAACGACAGATTTGGATCTGAGAAGGTAAACATTTCTGAGCCCTCTTCTGAGTTCATTATTGCTTCATATCGCCGACGGTCATGAGGGTCATTATCGGGAACCCCTTCAGGACACTTGCTGAGGACGAGTGCAGAAGGTTGTCTGGCGAAAGCAGGCAGCGTCGCACTTTTGGGAGCAGTACGCGGAGTACAGGAGGAGGAGGTGGAAGGAATGTTGACGGGTCCGACTGCGTCCAACTAGAAATCATTGTTTTATGTTAGAAGTCAGAGAGTGACGAGATGTAATATAAATTAAATGGAAACACTCACTTTTCGTGGTAAAGTCACACCCTTCTTGCTCGGTGTGTCAGTCTTGTCCTTATCCTTATCCCCTTTGAAGTTCAAGAAATTGAATTTCTTTTTCTTGCTGGAGTCGATGACAAAATCAATAGCCTTTTTTTGCTGCTCTTGGGTGCACATCATTTGGTTAAGGGCCTCCTCCTTACTTTGGAGTATTGCTTCGTGTTGTTTCTTTAGTCTAAATTTTAAAACCAAAGAGATGATGAATTTTTCAATTGTTAGTGTCAACCAGGACAGGACTCACTCTAAGATTTTTCGGTCATATTCTTCTCGATTCGTTTCTATTTGTTTATTGAGTACAATGTTTTCGTACTTCACGTGGACGAACTGTTAAAAAATGTTATCATTTAGGGAAAGGATCACAAGCAAACGGAAACTAACCTCCTCGAGATTTCTATGAATCTCCTGTGTGAGCGCTATGTTGGTTTGGTTGACTTCGTTCAAACTTTTTGCCTCGGTGCTGTCGCGTTCACCCATTATGTCTTCCAGCTTTGCTAATTGTCGTTCAGTCAAGGCTTTTAGACTGATGGCTTCATTTAATTGGGCTTTGGCTTT
>JAQIWU010001326.1:0-17245 GCA_034696445.1 Isotomiella minor
GTGGTATGGACTTACTCGTCCCCCACGACCACACACTTGATTGTTTGCATGATTGTGACCAGACACTTGCATTCCTTTCGACCAGAAGAATTCCAAACAGGCCTATGCATGGGACAAAAGTGGACGCCAGATATCATGACAACGACCCAACGTCAATTCGTGCAGGCTTCCTATAAAAAATCTAGCTCTACAATTTTATTGACTCCACAGTCGAGTCGATGAACTGACCAAATTTTCTCCAATATCATGGACAACTATAACCCTCCTGGCCGTTGCATGAACCTTGGGGAGACCGTGGTCATATTGGCCATCGTCGATTTGGTAAGGACACCATACGACATACGACTCAATGTTCATACGACACCCATACGACTCAATGTTCCCCTCTACTCATAATACTTTCAGGTGTGGCTGACCATTGATACCATCGGATTCGTAGTGTACTTTGTCGTTGCGATTGCTTTTCTCTTCCCGTCGTCAATCCAAGGTACGACACGGTAGTATTAAAATGCCATGTTTAATTTCCTTCTGGACATTTCATTAGACGAACGTCTGAATGTGGCGGTCTTGATCATGATCATGGGGTTCTTCATACTGGTGCTCATCTTCATTGTTGTCCAATTCGCTCTCACCTACGGCCTCTACGTTGGGGCCAGAAAGGTACACCACCATTTAACTTTTAGCCTCTTTAGTGTCTATATCCTCTCCTTTTTTGACAGAGGATCCTTTCAAAAGTCCGACTATGGTTCGTGGTGATGCTCATCTTCTGGATCTTGTCCCTTTTGGGACTGGTGTCTCTCGCGGTCAAGGGGATGCTTCCTTCGTTCTTCTTCGTTAATGCCGCCATTTCTACCATCTATCGTCTAATCGAGCTCATTCTGGTCAAGGGGTTGATGGATCAGATTCAGCTAGAGGAATGGGGCGCAACTGTTGGACACGTCATTGCATTTCCAGCTCCAAACCATGGCGTCGTCCCTGCTCTCTCTGAAGTGGTGGTCAATGTCAACAACAAGAGGGCAACATTTGACATGAACTCACGTCGACCCATCATCGATCCGAACAGCAATCCTCAATCTGATGAGGCTCCACCTCCACCGTACGCCGAAATCCAGATGCAGATGCAGATGCAAGGCGCCTCCAATACCCCAGGAGGAGGAGGAGGACTTGTTTGAGACCATTACTACCTACGGAATGGAAGGAAGACATACCTATTGACACGTACACAAAATTTAAAATTAAGAAACCAACTTTCAATTTTGATGATTGCTTGCTGAATGCATTGTATACGGTTTTACTTAAGTCTTTGTAAAAATATTGGACCGCAAACTGTGTGTGTATGGGTCGAAAATATATGTAATGGTTCTCTCAAGACTTTGATGACCCAAGGTCGTCGAAAATGCATGACATGACATGACATGCTTTTTCGACGACTTTGGGGTCATTTGGGGCAGGATGAGATTGCATCCATTTATGACACAAGGGACAATAGCTTTTAGGCTTAGGTTATTTATGGACCGTTTGTGAGAGTTCCCTTAATGTCAGGTTTATGAAGGGCTACAAAAATTCCAAGGGCTCAAGAAGAAAAAGGGTCCTTTTTTGGGGCAAGGTGAGATTGGCATAGGGGTTCTTTAATTATGATAGCTTCTGCAATTTTCAATGTTTCATTCCTTGTAAAAAAGTAAACGTGTTTGCAGTAGAGTTACTTATCAAGGCTAAACTCCACAATTCATAGTCTTTCTTTCTTCTTCTGAAACTGTAAAAAGTAAGCGGATTCGTTCGTTTGGTTCGTATTCCATATTCCAACAACCCAGATGACGACAACAGCCTAAAAAAGTGGTCTGGTGATTCGATCTAAATTCTAAACGTAGTAAAAAAGTAAGGTAAACAATAACCATTATCATAAATAAACACACATCATTAGTCATCCTATCCATCCTCGTCGTCGTCGTCAACTTTCAAACTAAGAAATCTAATCACAAGACACGACCAACGACGGACAAAACGGTCGTGTGTCAAAAAACCGAAATATTTTACTTACTTTTTCACAGAGGACAAGTGAACAACAGCTTTGGCAAGATAAGAAAAGAAGATAAGTTCCTCCCTCGTCACGTCGTGGTTTACAATTGATTACTCATCAAACGTCGTCCTTGTCGTCGTCCAGCTCTCTCCATTATCCATTCTTCTCCAACAAACACAATAAATAAATAATAGACACTTTTAATCTGACTAATAATGCGGGTGTGGTGGTGGTCCAGCGTTTGTGTGTTGTTTGATAAGACAAGCAGCCATAGTCAGTCCAATGTGGAAAAGATTGAGTGACAAGCGACTGATAAGTGATTCCTCGAATTCGACTGAATATCAAAGACTCGCCTTTGATGAAGATGATGAGGATGAACACATTAGCACCTATCATCCTCGACTCATGAATGACAGTGAGAACATTCGACTCCTCCCACTGCATCAACAACTGTCGAAGAAGGCCAACGGTCACGTCGTCGTCACCCCAAATAATACGAACGGTAACGTTGTGTTTAGTAGTAGTTCTGGAGGACGTGGGTACTCCACCCTTCGAAAAGATAACTTAAATCATTTAAACAACGGCTTATATCAGACCGATCAGGTCTTCGTGAACGAACCTGAGGATTCTGAGGGGGAAGAATTCAACAGAATCAGCTACACCAACAACAACAGGGGTCGAACCAGTCAGCATAACAGTCACAGGATGTTGCGGAGGGAGAGGGGTCCTAGCAGTGTTGATAACCCCAACTACTCTGCAGGGGTGATTGACATAGGGCCCTTGGAAGGGGGTGATGGGGGGACCTTGGACAGGTCGGCAAGTCCAGGGGGAGGAGGAGGCGGCGGATTTGGAGCGGATGAGTATCGACGAAGGAATGAACTTGGGAGGGGAAGTAGGGTCCTTAGGGGGTGCTGGGAAGTCGTTCGATATACCTGCTGCTGCTTCTTCTGGATCGCCACTCTCATCACGAGAGAAAAAGAGTTGAAAGAAAGGGAGATAACCATTGGACAACCCATCATGCAGAAATTTGCCCCCAACGTGATAAAGAGCCAGAAATATAACATCATCACTTTCATCCCTCTCGTCCTGTTCCAACAATTCCGGTTTTTCCTCAACCTCTACTTCCTGGTGATGGCGTGTAGCCAGTTTTTCAAGGATTTGGTCGTCGGATACTGGTACACGTATTGGGGTCCTCTGGTGAGTCTAGAGACTTTATGATGTCAGAGTCTGAAATAACATGGAATTTGTCTATAATCTTTTAGATCTTCGTCCTGACCATAACACTTATTCGAGAGCTGATCGACGATCTGCGGCGCAGACAGCGAGATAAGGAAATTAACAACCAAAAGTATACCAAAATATTGAGTGGAGAGCAACATTACATACCCAGTTCAAAAATTAAGGTGACCCTGCCTGACATTCCTATTTTCAAGAGAGTGGAATTGGTTACTTATTTTGTATTTACGTAGGTGGGGGACTTAATTATGGTAGAAAAGGACCAACGCGTACCTGCGGACATGGTGCTCTTAAGGACCAGTGATAAAAGTGGAAGATGCTTCATAAGAACAGACCAACTCGATGGAGAAACTGATTGGAAGCTGCGACTTCCTATTCTTCAAGATGTAGAAAATGACACCGAGCTTTTCAGACAAAATGTTGCTATTTATGCTGAGAGACCTCAGATGGACATTCACTCATTTATTGGAACTCTATACAAAGTTTGTTCAGAAACCGCTTTTTCACGATTGTTCAAAACTAGAATTAAACCTGTATGATTTGGTTATGTAGAAAGGAGGAGGCGAAGGGGAAGAAATAATAGAAGAAATCGGCATCAATGTAGACAACACATTGTGGGCTAACACTGTTGTTGCTGCAGGGAGTGCTGTCGGACTTGTAGTTTACACTGGACGCGAAACCAGGAGTGTGATGAATAATTCCATCCCGAGGAGTAAAGTTGGTTTGATTGATTTGGAAATCAATGACTTGACAAAGGTGAGAATACCTTGGCAGTTCTATAAAGTACAATGTGTAGTGACTTTTTTCATAGATTCTGTTCGCCGCTGTGCTAGGCCTGGCCTTTCTTATGATGTGTTTGAAAGGATGGGAAGGACCTTGGTTCAACTACATGTTCCGATTCGTCCTGCTATTTTCGTACATAATCCCAATCAGGTACTTATCTAATTTCACATTCATTGAACCTGTGTAACTCTAATTAACCTTGCAGCCTTCGAGTCAACATGGATATGGCAAAATCTTACTACGCTTACACGATCCAAAAGGATCCTACAGTCCCTGGAACAGTGGTTCGCTCTACAACCATTCCCGAGGATTTGGGCCGCATCTCTTACCTTCTGACTGATAAAACTGGGACACTGACCCAAAACGAAATGATTTTCAAACGTCTCGTTCTTGCCACCAGTCAAGCCGACTCTCCGGATGATGTGAAAGAAAAGTTGAAGCAAGGACTTTGTCCTGAGGCACAAAAGTTTGAAACACATCAAAAAATTAACGAGATAACAAGAATCACAGAAGCAATCAAGGCATTGGGGATTTGTCATAATGTTACCCCAGTCTATGATGACACTCAGGTTGCGGAAGATGAAGAGAGCATTTTTGGAATGAACACCGACGTGACCTACCAAGCGTCAAGTCCAGACGAGGTTGGTTCAAAAGTTTACAGCAAAAAGCCGTTACTCTAAAACCATTTTTTAATTTAATTGCAGATCGCCCTTGTCAAATATACCAAATCCGTTGGACTTTCTCTTGCAAAACGTGACAATATGAGTATGACGCTACGTGCACCTGAAATCGGAGTCTCTCTTCATTACCAAATCCTTCAAGTGTTCCCTTTCACGTCGGAAGCTAAACGGATGGGAATCATTGTCAAAGTATGTCTGCATATTTTTGTCAAAAAGGGGACAATCTTAATGTATTGGTTTATGTTCAGGATCAACGGAATGGTGAAATAACGTTGTACGTCAAAGGAGCGGATGTTGTGATGAGGAGTATTGTCAGGTACAATGACTGGTTGGATGAAGCCTGTGATAATTGTGAGTTCCTTAAGATAAAATACATCAGATGAATAGTAATCACATTTGGTTTAATTCAGTGTCAAGAGAAGGATTGAGAACGCTGGTCGTGGCAAAGAAAGCAATGACTTTGCCAGAGTATGAGGAGTTTGAAAGACGATATAACGCAGCCAAAACTAGCAAGCAAGATCGAGCAAATGTTGTTTACCAGACCATGTGTGAAATTGAAAAGGACATGCAACTTCTCTGCGTCACTGGAGTGGAAGATACTCTGCAAAAAGACGTCAAGATTACTCTTGAAATGTTGCGTAATGCTGGAATTAAGATTTGGATGCTGACGGGTGACAAATTGGAAACGGCAACTTGCATCGCAAAAAGTTCCAAACTTGTGTCAGCACAGCAGCAGATTTACATCTTTAGAGAAATTGCAGATAGGACTCAAGCGTTTAATGAACTCAACTCCTTTCGACGGAGGTCCGACGCTGCAATGGTCATTAAAGGCGAAGCGCTTGATGTATGTATTTTCTCTCGTCAGTGGTTAAAGATAATTACCTAAATGCTATTATTTTGAATTCCAGATTTGCTTACGATTTTTCGAAAAAGAATTTATGGAACTTGCAACAGGTTGTCCAGTCGTGGTTGTGTGTCGTTGTTCTCCTACACAAAAGGCTAAAGTGGTGGATTTGGTGCAGAAACATACCGGGAAACGATGTGCCGCTTGTGGGGATGGAGGCAATGACGTTGCGGTACGAACGAACTTGTTTCTGTTACCTTCAAAATGACAATTATTTCTTGTTTTCATGCAGATGATTCAAGCTGCTGATGCTGGGATCGGTTTGGAAGGAAAAGAAGGTCGACAAGCCTCACTGGCTGCAGACTTTTCAATTACGCAGTTCAGTTACATCGCCCCGTTACTTTTAATCCATGGTCGTTATTCCTACAAACGATCGGCGTCATTAGCCCAATTCGTAATGCACAGAGGGCTTATAATTACTGTAATGCAAGCCGTCTTCTCGTCCATCTTTTATTTCTCTTCGGTTGCATTGTACCAGGGTTTCCTATTGATTGGGTGAGCCAAAGTTTGTAATTCGAGATGTTTTAAATTAACTGTTTTGTTCATTTAGCTATGCTACGATCTACACAATGCTCCCGGTATTTGCGCTGGTCTTGGACAAAGATGTGAGGGCAGAAGACTTACTGAGGCTACCGGAGCTTTACGCAGAATTAGGAAAGGGGAGATCTCTCACTCTGAAAACTTTCTTTTTATGGGTGCTCATCAGCGTTTATCAAGGTTCGTTGAAACTAAACTAGTGTCACCAACCAGGCCTTTCTAATATGCTTTCTCTATGTCCAGGCGGAGTGCTCATGTACGGAGCATTGATTTTATTCCAGGATGAATTCATCCACATCGTGTCAATTAGCTTTACATCTCTTATCCTAACAGAACTGATTATGGTAGCACTGACTGTGGTAAGAACTTTTCTCTAAGCTTTATTGGCAATAATATTGGCATGAATGAATTCTATTTTTCCAGCGAACAATGCATAAACTGATGATCTTGTCTGAAATTGTCTCATTCCTTCTCTACATTTTATCGCTGGTCGTTTTCCACGACTTTTTTGGTGAGTTTGATATCAATCAAGTTACATATCGAGACTTAAGTGACCAATTATTTTCTGGCAACTTCCAGATACCGACTTCATCCTGTCATTTAACTACGTTTGGAAAGTAGTTTTAATAACAGCCCTCTCATGCGTCCCAATCTACATCATGAAGTTTATCAGGAACTGGATCGCACCTCCCAACTACTCCAAGCTGAGTTAGACACGACACGACGACGACGAAGGGGAAGATAAATTTATTGTCCAAAACTGCTTGCTGTCATGTCATGTCATGTCATGTCAAAAGTGAAAAACACCGCATGCATTACACACACACACAAATAGTCATCCAGTATTCATTCCTTGTGTGGAAAGAAAGGGTGTAATTATTAATACGTAACTCATAATTATACAAACCCACAAAAACAACTAAAGTGAGAGTCTCTCATTGATTGTACTATACCTCTAAAACCTAATAGTGATGACAGTAGCACACCGTTTTGGTTACGTGACATATCTAATTTATTACCTAGCTTCATCAACTCTAACCCACGCAAGTATAAAGTGAATCACAAGTTGTCATCTGTCTACTTCCTCCACCGAATCTACGATATCTCTATCTATTTATTACTACAATCCTCTCTCTCGATTAGGATCAATCAATTGTGCAATAGAATAGAACACCAGGGTGGGTGTTTAGTTAATTACCTACAATTTGATTTTATAAGACTATTTATATACCAAACTAAACTAACGTACCTAACTAACTACTAATTAATTTACTCTAGATGATATGAAGAATGCTGTACCTTGCCCGCTGTGAATGACAAAATGCGAATCCCGCACCAATAATAATCTTACAAAAACAATTATTATTACTAAAAAATGCTGTCAGTAGTGAATAAGAATAAACAACTAACATTATTGAAGAAGAAAGAAGAGAAATTTTGTCACCTTTCACTTTCCATGAGTTGACCTTTGAAGAGAAAGTGGATGGAAGGAAGGAAAACTCATTTTACACTTTCTTTAGCAAACACAAAGGAGAAAGTCACAAAAGAAGTGAGAGAATGTATGTAAGTGACAGGTTAGGCTAGGCTAGGTTGGAGAAAGATGAGACTTTCTTTCACCTTTTTGTTCTTTCAAACTACATTTTTATTATTGCCTTCAGAATGGACATGTTTGACAACGAAATCAGTCTTGGAAAAAAGTTGCATGATACCACCCTGCAACGGATGAGGAGAAATAGGCCCTTCCAACCTCTCCCATCGTCCTTGCATCCAGAGCCAGTAAAAAGTCTCGCTCTCCAGTATCCTCTTCATTCTCAATTTTCACCAGAGCCAGAATGACCCCATTGTCTTCCTCTTCCTCCTCCTCAAGTTTGTCATTTGGTTTGGGAATGAAGACGGGTTCCGAAACGGCCTGGCCATACTTCCCCCTCCACACCTTCACCTCCTTGGTTTCTAAGTTTAACTTGGTCACTCCGTAGGCGTAGGGGGAGAAGGGGTTGCTGATGTAGCCTGATGTGAGGTAGACGTATCTAGCCCTCTGCCCTCGGAAGGAAGGATTGATGGTTGTGAAATCAGTCCCAAGGCCAGGCTCGGAAAGAGGCTCTGGAGTTAGTATGACTTCGTTGTTGTTGGACGCATAGGTTGAGGAGAGGGATGAGTAGTGGGGATTTAGGATCTGGCAACTTTCACTCAAGGGAATTACGTAGCGATGGATCGTCCCAGAGTCGAAGGGTCTCTCAGAAGGCCTCACAGACACTTTGGGTCGGTTCCTTAGATGCTCCAATTTGGTAAAATTGTTACAATCTAGATTCGGTTGGCTTATCAAGTCTAGCACGATCCCAGTCTCATCCTCTACTTCAAAAGCGTTGATAATCGTATGACTAAAGAAAGACTCTTTCGCATAGAATAACCAAGTTTTGACCAAACCCCCCGTCCTCTTGTCCACAACGCAGAACTTGACCCTGTCTTGGGGCCTCCAATCCAACCAGTCCGTCGCACAGTAGCCTTTGACGAAGGTAGCTGCAAACTTCATAAGATTTAGGACGAGGGGCATTTCCACCATGACTATGTAATTCTCCGTCATCCCAAAGTTTCGACAGGGACAGGCTCCAAACATCCATCGAGAGGGGAAGGATGAGACTAGGGAAAATTGCCGTAGGAGTGGAGTCTCCACTACTTCTTTCTTATTAGGTTTCAATTTCAGTACGTTGTACCGGAAGGTGGGTGAGATGGCTTCTCCTATGAGGTATATGGACCCTCCGTCCTTGGGATCCACCAGAGGTTGGGAACTGATTGAGTTAAGTCCAAACGCTTTGAAGGTATGATGAGATTTTATGACGGAGAGACTCTCAGGGTCGATTTCATGATAGTAGCACGTGTCTCCGGCGAGGAATAGGGAGGATTGGATCTTGAATATAGTTCCAACCACGTTGTCAGTGCAGTCATTCGGTGTCTGCATAATTTAAATTGTATAAAAAGTAATCAAATTAGTGTCTTTTACTTTGACTTACAAAAGGTAGAAATTTGGCAAAAACACTTCGTCCATTTTTGACAGCCGGGGGTGTTCCAAACTCTGGGAATATCGGCCTCCCCGCCTCCCTTGCCTTTTTATAAGCATTGGATTCTAGGAAGCGTGAGGTGAAGGTCACACTTTGTGAGGGGCCATCAATGGAGAATTTAGAAAGTAGGCCATAGCCATCAAACCAATTCAATACGGATCCTTCTTCCAAGTCAAATAGGCCAGGTGAGGAGGAGATCAGGCTTCCTTTTAACCATGAAGGGATTCCTCTGCCTGAATAATCAAGCCAAAAAAGTATTAGCTTTGCTTTGATAAACGTTAATTAGTTTTTGACAATACCTATGAAGTGAGACTGCTCCGGTTCTAGAACCTCGTCTGCATTTCTGAGGTATTTGGGAATCTTCACTACTTCACTTTGGGGAAACATTATGACAATCAGTCTTCTTTTACACTCTTTGAACTGAAGTGTAGGTAATAATGAGTCACAAATTCAAGGGATTGTGATGATTACGCCATGTGCAAGGTAATGTGGCTTGATTTGATGGTGAAGAGAAGGAAATAATTGTTGCTTTAATGGAAGCGTGTCATTACCAAATCATGCAATAACAATAATAACAACAACAATGGACTTCACTATTAATGCTGCTTTGTAGCCTGGCTTCGATCGACTAACGCTGAAGGAACAAGGATGCAACAATGGAATTGAATCTGAATCTGAATCAATGGCAGAGGGTACATCATACATCACATTAGTGGTATGGTAAAGCCAGTTATGTGTTATGCAAAGCTATAATGTTAGATTAGAGGTGAGGCAATGAGGTAATTGTTGAAGTTGGGGTTTGTCTTGTCGTAAGAAGAGTATAATAATTGTATTGTATTATGATAATCCTCCACCTTGATTAATAATGTTTAATTTTTTGCATATTATGTGTAAAGGTTTTGAAAAAAGTATTGCCAAATTAAATTGGCCAGCTATATCGAAACAATTTCTATGATTTTTATTACACAATTTGGTTTCAAACATGAACCAAGATGATTGCCAACAAAGTTTCACCGTTATACGGTTGAAGAATGGTCAGTAATACTAATCAGAAATCTCATTGTGCCCCAAAAAGAAGATTTTTTTCCATCAATCAAAAAAGTACGTTGGGATTTGACGCCATAATTTATTTTTCCGACGGGTTATATGTTAAATGCAGTTGCGATCGTGTCTCCTCCAGTTTTTCTTGATTTCGGATCAACTTTATCTTGATTTCCGACTCCAGAGTGTCAGAGATTATGATAAGTTTTAATGACAAAAATTAAAGTAGATTAAACAGGTTGTCAATCTTTATCTGATTCTTAAGCTCCGATGTACATATTCATTGAATGCTTGTTTGCTTGTAAGTTTCCATTCTTGTTGGACACGAGTAAAATTAGTACGCTTAATTTAACGGGTCATATTATCTTTTCCTCACTAACGGTAAGTTAATGGTCACAGTCTGTTTTATTCGAAGGAGATGAAATAATGCACAGAAAAATGATATTCTCTACACGGTGAAAGAAAGAAAAAAGTGAAGATGTTAAGACACTCGACTCAAATCATACTTTCTTTCTACATTCTAGGGATTTACTCAGAAAGCCAAACAAATCGCAACAACATGTTGAACAATTTGCTCCTTTCCCTTCTCTCCTTCAATGTTCAACAGAATCAAAAAAAATCTTTCCACTTTCTCTCCAACTTATTTTTAGATTCGTACTTATATAAAGCAACAAGTTGTTGCCTGTTCCAAAAACCTTATGCTTTCTTTCATCGATCGAGATGGAGAAAATAGAAGAAGAATGTTAATAAAATATGTGTATCAAATTTCAAATGTCTATACGTTTGCAGTCGAAATGAAATCAATGGAGGGATAGAGAAGATGAGATGAGTGGAAGACTTATGATTTTAAGCAAAAATTAGCCTGATAAGAAAATGTGGTCCTGTGTCATCGGGTGGGCGGATTGCAACAACATGTCTAACATGCTAACTTTCACTTTGTTTCACCACCATCCATCCATCCATCCGTTTTGTTCTTTACATTGCCCATACATACTTTATCAAACATCGTCGTCGTCCTCGATAGCCAAACAAGAGATGCGCTTATGGTGTTCTAGGTGGGTGGGTGGTGAAAGCCCGGGTGAAAGCTAAAAGCGTTCAAGCAAAAGCGAGAAACCTGAGTTATAGTCGTCTCATCACCACATAACAACGTCGAATTTCACTCCTCCTCACTTTCTCAACACCACCAGGGTATCAAATCCATAGCAAAACTCTTCTCTGGATTCTTCAATTACCTTCATCAACTTCACATCATCCCATCATCTTTGTTTTTCTATACTTCAGCCAATCATTTCATTTCATACCTCTGCAAAAGGAAGGAAGAAGTTACACAACCTGGAAGTGGGGAAACTTAGATTTTCCTTTTATAGAGACTTGTGCCTCTCTGACTTTCTCTTTGTTCTTACTTTTGGTTTCACAAGGGTTGAGGCCGATATCCAGAAAATAGGGACATTACTATTTTAATAGTTCCTGTCCTGCAATTTGTCCTCTTGTAGTAAAAGTTCCTGTCCTCTTGTAGTAGTTTCAGTCCCCTTGCAAAAAGATGATGGAATTGGATTCTACTTTTTGCTACTGAGAAACTTAAGGTAAGCATCTTAATTCTAATTCGATACATTTGATACAACGTCGTGGCAACGGAAGGAACCTGCAATAGTTTTGATAAAACATTTCGCTACATGGTTTCCTTGACATCCAGTCCAGTAGTTCATTTCAGGCCAGCTTGGAGGACGAGGAGAAAGTGAAAGGAATCCAAACAATGTAGCTAATTAGATCGTGTTTTGCTCATTAATCCACAAACAAATCTCCTTGTCTTCTTCTATCCTCGTGCCGGAGGAATTGCCTTTTTAATCACACAAGCTAAAGGAAAAAAGAACAAAATCCTCATCGTCTCTCATCTCAACTGAAAGAAAGAAATAAAGTTATACACACTAGCCCAGAAAGGAACCATGATAGGATAAAATTAGGAGAAAAACCAGGCCATGATTGATCACTAGGGAGAAAGAAAAAACGAGGAAAAAGTATAATTTATTGCTCTCTACAGCAGGCTACATTAATTGCAGTAAATTGTATACGCCATCCATACATACTATATGCATCCCGCTGATTTTTCTTATTCTCAACAAGCCGGGCTTGTTTGTGTGTACTAACGTACGTGACAAGTCAAGGTCTGACTTTCTCCACAGGAGAAAGTGAAGTCATTGGGGGCAAGTTGAGAGTAGTCCAGTCAAGGACTGCAATAAACATAAAACACGGTTAATTAAAGACGAACGCCAGAGGCAGAAAGGTACGTATTTATGTAGTTAATTTAGTGCAGTCATTAAAACGGTTGTAAACCCAAGACAACAACAGGAATATAAAACATGAAAGTCAGTCAGCCAAAACACCTAAACAAAATCCCATTCTCTACATATTCATTCATGTCGGCCTGTTTATGAAGGGACGGAATAGACAAAAGGAAAGAAGAAGGTAATGAGCAAGTAAACGAGAGTGGGAGAGAAAGTTGTCACTCAGTCACACTTCCCTTTCTCCATTGTGTCAACTTAAGCTAAAATCAATTAGGTTTATTTCATTTCACGGAATGGTCTGGGCTAAGTAAAGTAAAGCCGTAAGTGCAATTTAATTTGAGAGTAACGCTTTTTCATTTGGTTTACTTTGTGACACACATGCATGAGGGAAGGGACGACTAATGCATGATTCTCTGACATTTTCCATGACAACAACAAATGTGCTTTGGAGCAACCTTGGCTTTCATCTTTTAAATTATAAACTACCCTTAAAACGATGGCGACATGGAAGTCAAGACAACCTGGTCAGGGAAGCCATTATTTGCAGGCAGCTGGTGTTTTAGATTAATTTCTCTCATTCATTAACATGCTGGACTGGTATGAACCAGGATTAAACCTAAACCACTGTCGGATTGATTGATGGGGATGTACGTAGTCCACAGGTTGTGGTTTGACTGTGATTTTGTTGGGATTGGCCAGACACAAAGTTAAGTTTACTTTCTCCTTGGTCATCAATTGAATAAATCTACATTATTTTCTTATACTTTCTGAACCGCTCTTACATGTTTTTCATACATTCAGTGACTAATTAGTTTGATCAACAAGTGCATAATTTATAAGGTGACGCCGGAATTGTATTTCTCCAGACTTATTATTAAACGTAGATCGGTTATTTCTCTATTCTTAAACAAATGCAATTGCAGAACTGTAACAAAGATACAGAGGTTGAAGGTGTGGCTATGTATTGTACGTATCAACCGATTAGTTTTTTTGGTAGTTGCACGCAGTGAAACCATGAAACATAGTGACGATGACGACAGTGATACTAATGGCCATAAGGAACCTGATACCTTTGATGTTTGGCTTTTTTGACACTTGACCCATTGTTTTTCCACCTAGTGACGTTTTACGCCATCATTTAATCCACTTTTTTTGTCATTTCTACACGAAAAAGAAAGGCAACGAAGATTATTCGATTGTGCATGCATCGTCGTACCATTTAACCTTCCATCTTTAATTCAAGCTCATATAGTTTAATAATCCAAAATGTGTCAGGCATCGTCGTCGAGGTAAATGTATGTAATGGATATGTAGAGAGAAAGTGTCGAAGTTCATATGGAATCAAATCAAGTGCGTTTTTGGGCTTGGTTGTCATGAAAATTTTAGATTGGTCACAATTCCCTCGAAGAAGAAGAAGAAGAGAAAGTTTATACCTCCTGGATATTTGAGAATGGTAAATGAAATACATACCATTTCCCTTGTATGAGACAAAATTTCACAAGCTCTCGTTCTAGGGTGTTACCTAACCTAGCTCTTTCTCTCCAACTTTGAAAGTCCTTTGTAAATATTAACAGGCGAGAGTTGTTTAATTTGTGATTTAAATCCTTGGTGAGAATGAGAGCACGATCTTGCCTACAGAGACAGAAAAAGGGTCAATTATATTTGAGGTCCTTTGGTCTTTAAATATTTGATTCTCAACTTTCTCTCTGATTGTCTACATGTAAACGTGTCAAACTTTAATTTGTCTTTACAAAGTGAAAAACACGTTAGAAATCACAACGGAAAAATAAAAGGGGAAAGCTGGCGATAATGCATTCATTAGATTAGAACCGATAACCATGTAAAAAGGATGTTGGAGTAATCTATTAGTATTGATTTTCTTTCATTTTTTGACATGCAAAAGTAAGCCCGCTTATTCATTTCTTGTCAGCGTTTGATCTCCTTTAGGGATCTAAACTCTCGGGCTCTCTTTTTAATAACTGCGAGTCAAAACTTGATTACATGTCCAAGAAGAAAGTGTTGGATCCATGAATGACGCATTGACTCGTTTCTACGACGAAGAAAATTGTAAATAACAAACGGAAACCTTACAAAAGTTTCCTCCTTTTCTTGTCACTAACTCACTTAATCCTCTCCTCATTGTTGACTTGAAGAGAAAGCACGAGGCTAGATATATGAAAATTCCAATAGAAGACTTAGATTATAGTCTTTATAATTTTCATTACGTTGTAGGTTGAATAATGGTGGCATCCGCAGTCCTTGGAGCAGCAGCTGGTACAGGCCTCGCCCTCGTCGTGGCCCTTACCATCATCCTCTACCATTACTACCTCGTTCGAAGGAGGAATAAGGATTGGGGCGACCCTGAACGATTTGAGGGCAAAGCCCCGCATCCATCATCTTCAACCCCTTCCTGTTGTGGACTTGGTGGGCTAGGCTACAAGCGATCCACCACACCTTCTGAGCACCACCCATCCAGGGCATCTGTCCAAGCATCGGAGGGAGGATTTGGTAAATGTCCGTATGGATGCAGTCGACACGGTTCGAGGTCTTCAGTTGCGAGTGGAAGTTCCAACAAAGATCAACATCGTCATCATCATCGTCATGGCCACTTAGGGAAGATACAAAGATGTGACAGTCGTGACAGTCGGTCGTCAACAAAGTCATGCCCTCCACTCTACACATTTCCACAACAGGTAAGCCTTTTAAGCATTTTCATAAGTGAAAGTAGGTCGCTTTTTGGAAAGTAGGAAGGAGAGAGTCCTGTCACGTTCAGGACTTTCTTTCTTGTGTTGATTTTTCCTTTGGTTGCTCAAGCAAAAAGAAAATTGGAATGCGTAGGTAGCTTACGAACCTCACAGATTTCTTCATAAAAATATTATGATGGCCTTTATACTTTCACTTTTCCATATGGATTGGATTGGGTACCTACCACTTGTTGCTATACCTAGCGGGTTTCTTCTTTCCATCCCAATCTAAAAAAGCTCCCATAGGAATTTCACGGGTAGGAAACCCTTTTCAACTTTCACTAGCAGCAGAGATTTTTGTTAACGAGAAAGCAAGGCATGACAAAACCCCATTTCTCTATTTCCCACCTGTGGTTTGGAAAGTTTACGGGGAAATGGATCATCCTCGATCTGATCCAGGAAGGAGTGCTTACAATTAGTTTATGATTAGGATCCCAAGGCAGTACTTAGAAAAGTACTTTCACCTTAGAACAGAGAGGACTGTCATCATGATGATATAAATAATATTTCATTATTGATATTAACTCCGTCGTTTGTAATATTAGATAGGCGTAGGAGGACCAGGAATTTTAATTAATTAACTCATATTCTACTAATTGTGATATGTTTCTTCCCAAGGCTGAGATAAAGGGAAGTCAAAAAATTGTTTGTTTGGGTTCGAAGCCAAATATTATAAAGTCAACTTTTGTAAATAACTAAACAGTTTGTAGCTTATTTATCTGTTTTAATTAATATCCCGACCAAATTAAATTTAGGATTTACCACATTCCATAAGAGAGAACAGAGATTGATATTGTAGTACAACCATGGAATGATAATGAAAGATTTCCTCTACCCAATCTCACTTCCGTTCAAGAAGAAGGCATACGTACGTAGGAGAAAGCATAGAAGTAGAAAGTGCGTCGTAAGAAAAAAAACGGTCCTTTTCTTTCTATAATTTCTCTCCATCTGTTCGAGTAAACATTCTAGTGGGACCACAAATAGTTATGAACCAAACTTAGATGAAAAACCACTTCAAGATTAGGAAAAAGGATTCATGTTTCTTCTTCCTTGTACGTATATTCATTAGTCGAACACAGCACATCACATCATCAAAGCCGTCTGAAAATCCTTCCCCACAGCCATGCCACATGCCACCCACGCAATCCTCCAAACTCTCATTGGATTGGATTGGATTCAGGCTCATATAGATTTATTAAATAAAAGCAAAACCAACTAAAATGAAACGCTCAGTCGTGTCGCATGTCAACAGCTTGAATGGATGGAGACAAACATGTTTTCACTCTGGAAGGAAGGAATGAATGGATTACTTTGCATTTATAGTGCTGAAGTAAAAATAAAGACCGTATGCTCAAGTGCGACTTTCACTAGCGGAAGCACGTCTTTCCACCCTCCTTTCCCTCTTTATGGAGTGGTGAAAGTTAGGGGAAGGGTTGCCTACGGTGTTCTTGGGTAGATGGCGGTAAGTGAAAGTGGAGAAAGTTACAACTTTCTCCACTTCCATTACTTCTTTTTCCTCTGCTTTCTCCACGACTCATCATATTTTTTTTTGCTTTCATCTTTGGAGGAAGCTGCAAAAAAGTAACATACTTCTGAAATCAAAGTGATCTTGGTTCTCAATTTTCATCTCAAGACAGTTCTCTCTTTCATATTCATCCTTCGACTCATTTCATGATGGCTTTAGATGGAAAAAGGAAATAACCAAAAGGATGGAAATGAAAGGGAGTGTCAGATTTAGATAAGTTTCACTTACATTGCTTCGTATTTTTTTGCCTCAAGCTCCAAACTCCAGCTACATTTTTTGCGATTTGTATAGATGTTCAAGCCAATGTCATGGTTGTTTATGAGTGAAAGGTTCAAGGTTAAAAAAAGAAACGAGTCTTTTTTTCCTACTTCTTGGCCTATAGACCTCCTGACCTAAGCACTTTCCTTCTTTTTTTGCAAGACAAAAAAATGCAAATAATA
>JAQIWU010001327.1:0-17240 GCA_034696445.1 Isotomiella minor
TTTCTTTCTTTCTTGTTCATTTCGTCTTTCTTGGTCTCGGTAAAAATAAGAAGAGAGGATAAATTCGATGAAAGAAAGAAGGAAGAAGCATCAAGCAGAAAAAGAAAGAGCGAGTAGAGATGCGATGCAGAGCAGAGAGCGAGAAGAAGAAGATCAGAAAAAAGTCTCAAAATGTACACACTCAAAAAGAAAAGAATGAGACGGACTTCTTCACTGCTAGATATGCCATTGCTCTATCTTTCTACAGTAAAAACTTTTTTTTTTTTACCTTTGCTTTGAGAAGCATGGGATTTTTAGATTATTGCAGTTAAAGGAATGCGACCTTATGTACGAGTATTTTTTTGTATGAGATTATTATTATAGTTCTTCATCTCTCAAGTCGGCAGGAGGATTTGTTGCGTTGAAGAAAAGCATATAAAAAACTATAAAATGCCGGGATTTGAGTTTTTCATAGCCCTCTGCGTCTTCTGCATTTTGTGAATGGCTTTTGCTTTGGGAGAGAATGGGTTTTTTGAGAACGTTCGGAAGTGACACTTCTTCCAATGTGAAGACAATTATCAATTATGAATTAACAATCTTTAAAAGATGATGCGATGTGGTAGTAAAGCAACGTGGTTGTGTTGTATGTAATGTAATGAATGAGCGGATTGGCGAAGAATGAGAGGGAACAAAGAAATGTGGTCTTGTAGAAACCATCACCAACTCCGCTTCCTATTCATATTATTGGTATTTGTATGTGCGAGTTAAAAACGCATGGAGCAAAGTGGACCCTTCCTTCCTTGGTTTTTTGAGTCTTTCTTGCATCTGAATTATCATGGTCATTTTGATTTCATATCATTATGGTCTCTTTTGTGCAACTTTCTGAAATAGCACCATGTAAATTAATTCTTTGGTAATTAAAAAAAAGTCTGCCGGCAAAAAAAACGGGTCGCTCGTAGTGCATAGTCCAATGAGATGTGCCACTACTGCCATGTAATTCATTGAGGAACATAACGTTATTATTATTATGGAACTAGAACTATGCCCTGTTGGTGTACCGTTCGTTTCTTTTATTTTATTTTACTTTATGAGAGGATCTATTAAATAGCATTTCTATTTACTATCTCTACTCTAGTAAGGCTGTGAGTTGGGGTTATTGTTGGTTGCTTTCTGCAAAGTTCGGTTATTATTACGGTGATGATGATTGTGCGGTTGGTACCCGTAGTAAAAAGCTAGATTTGATTTTGCATAATATTATGATGATGACAGTAAGTACTGTTCTTTTTATTCTTTTCTCAAATGTATTGTCCTCAATTTTGTAATTTTTTAGTACTTCTTGTTCATGCCACGTTGTTGGTCTTTCATTGATACATCCCGAGTTGGGTGGATTGGGTATTCATATGACCCGATACGGATGTTTTTAAAGCCGTTTTTTAAAACCACTGTGCCAAACTTAAATGCATGGCTAAAAGAAAGAAGTCACATAACAAAAGTAAGTACTGTTGCAATTCCTCGAAAATATAAGTAGTAGTGGAAACAAATACTGAAAAACCCAAGAGGGAAAGGATTTAAGGAGTCTATTTGTGGTTGGATGGACGTATGGGGAGGAGGGAGGGAAGGATGATAACGTGGAGATGATGGGCGAGGAGAAGGTTCTAAAATTAAAATAAAAACAGCAGTTCGCAAATTATTGCCACTAAAGTAAAACCATAACTTGACGGGGGAAAGTACTTTCGCACTTGGAAGTACAACCATAAGAAAAGATAAACAAGTAGGACAAGAAGGGTATAGGAGCAGTGGTGGTGAATGCGGAAATCAATGCGAGGCAAAAGGATAAAAATAAAAGTCTAATTCGATAATATTTTATTTAGTACGCCATAAATAACCAATTTCAGGACTATTTACTACCGGTTACACACCACGTGTGCATGTACTTGAGAGAGAACTTTTAGTTCCTCAATTGAATGATCATTTTGTCCAACAACAAACCGGTGAAAGTCATACGAGAAAGTAGTGAGAGGTTGGCAGGGGAATGTGTGATACGGTCATCAAGAACTCTACACCAAGCAAGCAGTGGGTGTTTGGTCATCTGAAAATCAGTTTAGTCTTACATTTACTAGATAAATGGTCATCCAGGTTATAATCTAGTTGCGATCTAGAAGATGCTTTTGCAAGTGAAAGTCTCTCAACAGAAGGGGAAGTTCATATTCTTCCTTCCGGGATCCTGTGATGCTGATGAAATGGAGAAAGTTGAAGGGGAGTAGTAGTGGAGAAAGGTAGTTTGGTCCAATTGGTTGATACCACTTCATCGAATACAATGTACGTTTGCAGGGAGAGGAGAAAGTCGAGAGAGGTCAATGCGGTGGGAGGGAGAGGAGGAAGGAAGGATGGATGGATGAGTGGAATATTATATTTTGTTGAGGAAGGGAGAGAAAGGAAGAAAGTGAGAGTGAAAGTTGAGGAGAAAGTAAGTCAAATATACCAGCAAAACTGGAACGTAAGTAGGCACGTATGTAATGCATGGATGGATTGGTGAAAGTGACTGGCTTTTGTCCTTCCACCCAATCAGATCATATACGCCACGCTATTTTATACCCTTCTCTACCCAATTTATTTCCATTTAAGGAGGAAAGCAGTTTATCAAACTGTGGGTTATTGTAAAGTAAATCTTTTGTGCAGTTGTATTATCATGCTTTTGTATTTACCCGTGGTACGATTGCCACAAGAGGAGGCAAAAATTGAATGTACAGAAAAGCTCAAGTCCAATGGACCTTTGGGACCCTTCAACTGTTTTAAAGGTGTTGGAATTTCCCACTTGGGTCTTCGTTAGAGAGGCTGTTGGGTGAAAGTGGAGAGCGAATGTCCAGTTATTCAGAAATCTCCACAGGGCAGTGGCGTAGAGAAAGAAAGTATGGTGTAAAAGAGAGAAATGGCCCCTTCCAAAAAGCCCGAGCTTATTTCATGCAGCATCCCAAAATGGACTTTAAAAAGTGTTTTGGAGAAAGCAGAGAAGGAGGTAGTCTGATGGTGGGAGGAGATTTGGGAACATAGACAAGAGAGGGTCGAGAGTGAATGGGAATATTGCATTATCTCTATGAATAATACAACGACAAGATAATAATCGTATCGCAGATAGATAGACGAGGAAGTCAAGGAAACTTTCTCCCAGCTCTCTGCTTTGTCCTCCACCTGTAAAATGAAGGGATATGCGTGTTACTCTCTGATGATGATATGATGTTTGAGAGTGTAATGTAATATGCAACCTAATGAACACCACCACCATGCTCTTTGGAAAGTGAAAAATTTCTTGTAAAGGAACTTTCCTTTCTCCCTTCTTTCTTTCTGCTTTACCACCACCAACCATCACCCCTTCCTTTCCCCTGTATATCGTCCAGTAGTGGATGCGTCTATGTAGGAGAGAGAGAGGATAAATATAGCACGGTCATTATGTAGTAAGTAGGGTTTATATGGTGGGACGCTTAGCTTATATAAAGAGGGAAAGTACCTTTGGAATAAGAGTGTTGTTATTATTATTGCTTCTTATGCGTCTTTACATGCTGTTTGTGTGCTTACTCCCTATAGCCTGGAGAGGGAGAAAGAGAGAAAGAGGAGGCATAGGGAAAGGAACAAGAGAGAGGGAGCTGTGGTTATATGAAGGAGTTTCTTTCTCCACAGTGAAGGTGGCCCCTAGTTGGAAATGGTGGAGAGATGCACCACACTTTGCTATTGCCAACACCATCCTCACCCACTTCATAGAAATAGAAATTATACAACGGCAGTCAGGGTCTTAAACATGAGGGAAAGCAGAGAGAGGAGAAAGAAGAGAGAGAGGAAAGTGAGAGACAACACAGTATGGAGCATAGGAGCATTGAAAGACTCCACTCTACTAGTCCGGAGGAAAAGAAAGTTTTTCGGTATATGTAAAAGTAATACTTGCCTTCGTCGGTGGGGTGGGCTGGTACCGTGCGGTATCATTATTACTTTACTTACTACTACTATATCCGTATCCATGAATGTGCACATGTAGGTAGGTATATGCATGTACGTTCGTAATGGGTTGATGTTGGTGGTGTTGTCATGGTGGTTTGGTTGGTGGATACTTGGAAACGTGGGAGTGAGTTTTTCTTCTTCTATCTCTCCAACTTTCTTTCTTACTTTTTCCGCCCTGTTGGGCAACTGTCCGTGCAGACTGTATGTGTGTATAAGTACCCGGTTATGCTGCTACCTATGCCATGTTTTGACTTTGGCTTTGGCTGGAGGATGGATGGATGGATGGAGTGGAGCAGGATGTCCCTTCTCTTTTTCCTCCTATGATCTGTATAGCACAGTAGTTGTGGAGGCATACCCACTCTGGTTTTTAGTAGTAGCAAGAAAAGAAAGTAAAGAAAGCAAAGTAATGAAGCTCCATGCAAACTAAGAGCCAAACCAACGCTCATTGCACCCCCTGCTCAAAAAATTTCTTTTCTTTCGAGAGTACAATACAATCCTCATGACCTGTGAACATGGGGTAGGTGAAAGTAGATGACATGACATGCATAGTCACTCTGTAATGTGTGTAGGATGGAGAAAGACACCTACACACACACACACACACACGTTCAGCCTACTGACATGACAAGTGACTGAGTGACTGGTCGTACTTACTTATATATGTACAAGACGAGTGAAAGGAGAAAGAGGCTCGATTTTGTATTTAGTGTAGAGGGACAGGACAAGTGAGTTAGAGAGCTGAGCGGAACTGACAACTGACAGACAAGAAGAGGGAAAGAAGGAAGAAGACGAAGAAGAAGAAGAAGAAGAACGGCGGACGGAGAGAGGAAAAGAGAGTGTTGAGTCTCTGCTTCCACTCGCTCACTTTCACTCCACGTCTATTAGGCGAACCACACACACATACAAATACCGATTTTAGACTCTTAAAGTGTGTTGGTAGTTTTTTTTAAAAGGATGATGCATTATTGGGGTATAAAATAAAAAGTGGTTGTGGAGAAAACAAATCGAGAGACTGGAAGGATGATGCAGTGCAACTTGTGCAGTTTTGGTTAATGTGTGGGTACTTTTGCCTGCCTGGTTATTCCGTCTCATACACACACACATAATCTCTTTCTTTCTCTCAGGTTTGTTGTTTGTGTGTGTGTGTGTGTGTGTTTTTGTGTCTCTCAAAAGAGTTAAAAGGAGTCGAGTGTTGTTCCAGTAAGAAAGAGAGAGAGCGGGTGGCTGGCTGGTACATTTGTGGTTCTTCTCTCAGTTCCTGTCTATTCGAGTCTGGCATCGTGTGGATGGTTTGTTTGTTGTGGAATTTTTTAATGGCCACGTGCGTCTGACTTTAGTGCATTCAGTTATTGCCTATTAAACTTGTCTGTCTGTCTGTCTCTTTCCTTTGTTTCCCTCGTTCGTGGGTGGAAGAAAGAAGAGACTTGTTATGGTGCTACAAACATTCAACCTTCGTCGTCGTGGTTCGAATTTTGGTCTGACAGATAGACTCGAACAGGTTGCTCCTCTGCATTATTGAGACAAGTGGTAGGATCTCTGGACACCTTGGATGGTGAAAGTTATTGTGTTTGAGAACATTGGAGAAAGCAGCTGATGCCTAGACCTATCGACATGTCGCGAGGTGTAAATACTTGTGCACTGCTCCGGAAGTCCTTTATTGATGAACTGTGGCTGATAATAATATAGTGAAAGAGAGAAAGTCATTGTATGTGGAATGTTGCTTTCACCACGACCAGTTTTAAGACCAGTGACTTTTGATGAAGAATTGACATTATGCATATATAGGGATACAAACTGTGACGGTTGTTTGTGTAGTGATAGCAACCCTAGTTCAGGGATAGTAAACTTGGAAGGGGCGAAGAAGGGAGTACAAGGGTGTGCTGTTGGAGAAATAATTAGCCTTGGTATTAATGAAGACATGACCCTTCAAAGTGGGGAAGCCGTTGTTGAAGATGTGTGCACTGTGATACCGGGTTTCTGGTTGACATAAAGAAACAATATTCTTCTCCGAGTGTCTTTCTTGCTGGGAGCACAGCAGTCATCACGACGGGGAAGAAGCGAAATAGTCAAGTGGCAGCCGCCCCACCCCCACCGGCACTCCCACCCCCTGAACCTAAAAAGTTTTTTGACTTCAAGTCTGAATTTTTGGGCGTGAGTGGACCTGAGAAGATTGTGGACGGTGGAGGTGGTGGCGGGCCTGGAATTGTGGATCGTTGTTGGGTGGACCCTCCCTTGCCACCCCCACCTCAGCGCCCGCCACCCCCTTGCTCTTGTGCGTCTTGTTGTGCCAACTCCTCGGACCCCTGGGGTGGTGGGGGTAACTGGCCAGGAGGCCCTCCACCCCCGCCCCCACCTCCGTCCCGGCCTTGTGGGCCATCACCCATGGGCAGTGGTCCTGGACCCAATGCCCTTCCTTCGCACTCTCCTATTCCCAATGGTCTACAGGGTATGGTGGGGCCTCCACCTGATCAAGGCCACCCTTCGAGCAGAATTCCTCCTCCTCCACCAGGTCCAGGCCCTGGAGGCTCAAGGTGTGGGTCGGAGCAATACTACTGCGGACCACCGCCCCCTCACATGTCCTCACCTTACTATAGGTTGTTACCCTCTTCCACATGCATGCATTATCATAATTAGTACTCAGAAGGAGGCCAAATGGAGGAGCGTCTAATCATAATTACCCACGTTGTTAGACCAAATTATGGCACCACGGGTGACTTTGTTGTAGGACAATGTTGTATTATTGTGCAATTGAGAGAGGGTACACTATCGATTGAGAGAATCATTCATTATAGTTATTATTACTGTCAAGGTAACATGATAAGTAATGAGTAAAACAGTGGGTCTTAAGACGCAGAAGGAAGGACGCGGAACCACACGCTCGTGTCATGCATACATTTTGGCTCTTCTTATTTTGCGCACAGGAATTGATGAGGAGAATGACATTATTATTTTCCGTGACATTTCGTGCCATGTCAATAATAATAATGATACTTGCAGTCATGGCATGGCAATAGAAGTCTCTCTCTCTCGCTTTAACTTATAACTGACTTTCTCCTAACATGCTACCTCCAAGTCATGATTTACTTATTTTTGTCTTTGATATTTCAGACCCATGTCCATCCCTCGGAGAGCAGCCCCTTGCTTAGGTCAACCAGACTATCGACTGTACGAGCTAAACAAAAGATTACAGCAGAGAGGGGACGATAGTGACAATTTATGGTGGGATGCTTTCGCCACGGAGTTTTTTGAAGATGACGCTACACTAACATTAACATTTTGCCTAGAAGATGGTCTCAAACGTTATAGTAAGTTCCGTTCTGACATTTCACATTCTTTCGCCAATTTTTTTGCGCGATGGAAATCTTCCTTAGTGCTCAGGACAGAATAAATGGAGAACATGGAAAATTTACTTTCCATGACATTACCCCACATTATAAATAGGCGTTTGTTTTGTTTACTTAGGTGGTACGTACCTTATAAGCGAACCAAGAGGAAAGGAGGCCTCTCTTTTTTATAAATAATATCGATTAGATACATTGTTTGACTACATCGCGTGCTTTTTACTGGAATAAGAGATAGTTCCATTCCATTGGGAGAGTTATTTTAGTTCAGCTTAGATAGTTTAGTTTGCTTTTCCGTATTCATTCTCTGGTCGAACGAGTTCTCATTTTGTAGTCTTCATTGGGGCCCAGTATTGATCAGATTGTTACACACACATATATAATTTATGACATGTATGAGAAGTACGAGTATTCTCTCCTTATCGATCCATCCATCTATTTAAGTTATTGTAAATGATAAAATGTTTTGCAAGCAGAGCGTGAGATGATTACTTGAATGTCATGATGGAAATGGAGACATAATGACTTTTCTTATTTCTTTGCAGCAATCGGAAGAACATTGATTCCAAGATATTTTCGTAGTATCTTTGATGGAGGTGTGACGGAGTTAACCTACAATCTAAGACATCCCAAAGAATCGTTCCATAATACTAGTATCACCTTAGACTGTGACCAATGTACAATGATAACTGTTCATGGGAAATCAATGTTGACTCAGGTATGGAATTTATAATTGAATGATTTGGTCGGGACTATAATATGCAACTGGTGTTTTTGGTTTTTCGCAGGTTTGTTCAGAGGGTAGGTTAATATTAGAATTCACATTCGACGACATGATGAGAATCAAGTCTTGGCACTTTGCTGTGAGAACGGCACGAGAGTTAGTTCCTAAAAGCGTAGTAGCAATGCACGCGCAACAACAAGATCCCAACATGATTGACCAACTCACAAAAAACATAACAAGACAAGGACTTACAAATTCTACTTTAAATTATCTGAGGGTAAGTGATCCATCGTTAGATTTGTAAGGACTAGACTAGGATCGTGTTTTAATCTATTTTGTGCACTTGCAGCTATGTGTGATTTTGGAACCTATGCAAGAGCTGATGTCGAGGCATAAAGCATACGCTTTGTCACCAAGAGATTGTTTAAAGACAACTCTATTTCAGAAATGGCAAAGAATGGTGGCCCCACCGGGTAAGTTAATATTATGCCGCAAGTCGGTTTCGAACTCACCCCAAAGACCTATTAGAAGGCTATCCTAAGGACTAATTCTTGTTGCAGAAACCCAAAGATCCACACCAAAAAGAAGAAAAAGGAAAGGGTCGCATCCCCAACCAAATTCTACAGGTAGTTTGACAGGTCCCACAAACAAGAAGAGAAGCCCTGGTCCATCACTGCCCTTACCAATTTCTCAAGACGTGATGGTGGTTGGAGAGCCGTCACTGATGGGAGGCGAATTTGGGGATGAGGACGAGCGACTTATTACAAGGCTAGAAAATAGTCAGTATGATGCTACAGCCGCCTTGGACACAGAACCATTTGGTGCCGACTCTCCCCTTCCCGGTCCGGGTGCAAATTCCTGGCCACCACCACCAGATTCTAGACCCCACGGAAACACACCTACCTCTCAAGATATTGATAGCAAAAAGTCCCCGGGAGTAAGCCAATAAAAATGAAGAGTCAGATTGCCTCAACAAAAATGGAAAATGAAAAACAGAATAAGTCAAAAATAATAACTTAAAAATTCAAATTCCCGTCAAGTGTGTCCACACTGAACAAATTGTTGTCCTCTGTGGCGTCCTTTTACCGTAATTGCTACTGTACTACTATTTACTACTGCTACTATACCACTATTTCAGAGACAAATTTGTATACCTACCTATCAACCTTGTCTACAATATATTCTCAAGATGAAATCCTAATGATAATACTTACCTACCCACTAACAACTCAATGAACGTAAAATGGCGATGGTGGCGTCACAAAAAAGGCACTTCTCCTATGCCCAGAAGAAGAAGAAGGGTGCAAGCAGTTCCCTAGAAGAATCCCCCTCCCTCCCTCATCTCTTTCTATATATTCTTGACTCCAAATCAAAAAAAGTATATACTTAAAAAAATGGTAACAATTCCAAAAATTCATATCCGGATTCTGCTACTCCTGTGTCCTGTTATGTTTACTACTACTACTACATCTACTACTGCGAGTGGAATATTATTCTGTTATAATGTAAAAGTGATACAATTGCAGTATTTGTGTGAATTTGTAATGTTTTGATGTGCATATAATCTTTAAGTATATTTAAGTGACTATGCTAAAATACAATGGAGAGAAGTGCATCTTTCGAAAACCATGAGACTTTCCACTTTTATTTCAACCGAACTAATTATTATTCGAGTGTACAGATCATCATTATTGCTGGATTCTTACTATTACCTATACAGAAGGTTAGGAATACGATTGTAGGACAGGACTGATACGTATGACATGGTGGTGAAAGTACTTAAGCTATGATTGTTGTAAGGCAGGTTGGTTGATTAGAACAGAATTAATTTCACTTGTTGTTTGTTAGTTGTTGGCAGTCTTGGATTTTCTTGTGTCGAAGGTAGCTTCAGTTTTGGAATTTCTTTACCATGTTGAACGTAGGTGGCGATGTCGACTTGAGAGTGAGGATTGGTGTCCGGCTTCTGCAATTAAAAGGAAAGGATTAGAAATAGAATTAGGAACGTGGTTGGGTAGCTGTCCTGCACAATGTAGTCTAATTACATACCTGTCACTGAAGTCTGAGCTGGAAGACGGACGAGAGCGAAAGCGTTTGTAGGTCCTGGAAGGCGATCCTCCTTGATAGCGGTGGCGACGAAGGCCTTTGGGTCTTGTGCAGGTGTAAAGTGGACATGGGTCTGGGGACGAGAAATTGCCATGAGACCGAGGACCAAGGTTCTTGACCCCACCTCGAGTGATGTTGAGCTCCTTCCGTTCCCTCGTCCGAGCCAGTCGTTCAGCCCTCACCTTGTCCCTCTCCGCTTTCCTCTTCCCCCCTTGCAGCCTCTTTAATGTTAGCCGACGATCACATCGAGCCACATTGTCCTTGGCCTTCATAATCCCTCGTCGTCGGGGGCAGTTCAACTCTTGTTTCCAAAACTCCCCCAAGGGTCGTCTTCGCACAGGGTAGAGTCCACTTATAGTCTGAGGGTATTGGGGGTAATGGACGGCCACGCCATCCAGAGCCCGAACACACGGAAGGAACCAATGGTCAGCCCAATAGCCCAGGGATGACAACAACCCTGCCCCCATCCCCCCACCACCAAGTCCATAACCGTAACCCGTACCCAAGTTCATTGTCGATGGCTTCTAAAAGTATTAGGCAAAAGATCTTGAAATAATCACAAAAAACAACGAAAAAGAAAGAGTGTGTGCAAGACTCGCCAGTTGGAGAAGGAGAGATAGACTGAGAAACATGGAACGTTCACGTTATCTAATCACACATTTTGTCTTATCTTTTCGAATTCTTTTGTATTTTCATTCGACGCTTGAGCGTGATTCGTCCACTTCATTTGCCAGGAAATTCAAAATCCACGGGGCAAGATGAGACCCTCATCATCATCATCATCATCATCATCCACACTATCTCTCTCCAATCCAGCAAGAAGCAGGAGCAGATAAATTGTGATTCTATGATCCGCATTGTTGTTGTGCAGATTCAGATTCAAGTATTGTTGTGACGATGGTGGTGGTGGTGGTGGTGGTGTGGAATGTCATTGAATTGAGAACTGAGCAACATTCGAGCATAATGGATTAATTTATTCCCAACAAAAATTCTTTCTAGACTAGACTAGAGAAGAGAGGGACCATAGGTCGGGAAATTAATTAATCTGAAGAGGAAAGATTTTAAAATGTGAAAGAAGCAAAAGTGCCATTCTTCGTTGTTTTCTTCTTGGTTTTTATACTTTGAAATATTTCTTCAGTCACCGAGATTAATTACCCGTGTCGTCACCTCTTCTGTTTTTTTGCATAGTTTTTACGGACAATTCTTTTGTTGGTGGATGGAATGAAGGGGACTTAAAAATGAGGTGAGTTAAAAGCTTTAAAAATGTCATTAATTTACCACTGTCCAAATGTCCGTCGTCGAAAAGACATTTTTGCACATCAAAAGGCTCTGATGAGCATTTTAAGGAGAAGGGCGAAAAAAAGTAATTAACTTTGTTGGAAAAGGCCTGCAATTCATCATTATTATCATCCTTCCTTTTGGCATTATCATCATGGCTGAGAATTTTGAGTCTCCTCGTCGTTGGGAAAATACATAATAGAAGTGCAAAGCCAAGCATAAGACATTGTTGCGATTGTAAAGAAGAGAGGTGTCTTTGGTTGATGGTGATGATGGTACAAAAACAAATGACACAAAGGGATTGAAGAAGAAGAAGAAGAAGAAGGAATAATTATTGTCTAAGTCTTAATGGCACTTCCTTTCTTTTATGTCGTCTTCTTCACTCTGTACAAAGTTGTCGGAACAAAGGCATAAAGGATTAGCTCAGTGTGACGTTCATAGTGCAAAAAATAGTGTGGGTATCATCATCATCATCATTGCAATATAAAACAATAATAATAATGAGTCTGTCTGAAAAGGCTGAGATAGTCTAATGTCGTTCGCTCTTATTCTCTATCTTGGTTGACGGGTAATCAATGCAAAAGGTGTAGATATGCATGCATGTTGAAACAACTAATTGCATGTAATTCTAATTCCTTCCTTCTTGAAGAGTTGTAGTCGCAGTCAGTGTCACCGAGGAAGTATTAAGTGTAGTGAGTGCGTTTTATAATTGGTTGGTTGATAACAGGTGAGGTTAGGTATAGGCAACAACCCAGATCAGATTAGGTAGTTCTTTTATAGATCGGAATTGAGATGTTGGGCACTCGTTTTTAATCATTCTTCATCATCATCGGTTCAGTATGTGTCCCGATTTCAGGTATCACTCGGTTCTTTCTTAGTTATTTGTGTCACACAATTTCCTCTCTCGAGACTAACGTATTTTCTTAAATTTTTATAGGTTCCAGGAGGGTTAGATAGATCAAGTCTTAGGGGACAAGGAGGATTGTAATTTGAGGCCCAAGACATGAAAGATGGAAATGGCGGCAGCATCCTCTTCCCCAAAGTTGGGACCTCCAGTGATTCGTCGGAGGAAGAAACGAATGCTCTCTGCCAGTATGATTCCAGGATCCACGTTGAGCGGTTTGAATCACAGTAGTATTCGAGTCGTCGAGCTTATCAGAGGGGAAAACGGCTATGGGTTTACAATCTCCGGGCAAAAGCCGTGTCTACTGAGATGCGTTGTGGCCGCGAGTCCAGCAGAGAGGGCCAACCTTCGTTCAGGAAACTGCCTTGTCGGGGTCAATGGAAAAGACGTGTCTCATCTCGCCCATGACGAAGTTGTGAGCTTGATTGGAAAATGCACAGGATTGCTGAGACTTCATATTGCTGACTCCTACTTTAGCGAAAGCTCAGATGAAGAATCGGTTGACCAAGTAAGAATAAAAAGATTTTCAGGTTAACACGTTGACACCTTTTTTTGTATTAAAAAACAGTTGCAGCCCACGAGACCCAAGTATCATCACAGTTATCACAACCGCTTTCGAAATGGGAGCAACAGTGGGAGTAAGTCAAGTCTGTCTAGAGCCTCAAATCCTGGGAACACGAGCAGTAATGACGAGATGATGAGCTCCGTATCGACAGAGCGGATTATGGCAGCGACAGAGAAGATCCTTCTGACACCAAGAACATCCTCGCCTCCGATGTACTCATCAGCAATGAGAAGACCGTCATGGGACCCAATCATGAGCTCGCCCAGAAGGCTTCCACGCTCACATGTCTCAGTTGATGACTTGGGGAGTGACGAGTCACCGGTTCCTCCAGTACCTGCTAGACATCGCTTAGCAGGATCCGCGTCAACAGGCTCAACAACAACGACAACTCCAGCCACTAACCCAAATGTGGAAAGTGTCAGTGTATTTTCCAACCCTGTTCCCCGAATTACTCCGTTGACTGAAGTTAATGCAATATCAGCTAGTAAATTACGACCCACAGTAGGAGAAAAAAGCTCCTCTGCGCGAGCCATGTACATGAGGTCTGGAAGTACAACAAGTGGTAGCAGTATTAATTCCAAAAAAGTTGGAAGCAGTGATCCAAGTCCTGGTGGACACTCCAATGCCAGTAGTAACTTGAGTATGAACTTGAATAGTACAGGTCGTTCCTCTTCGTCATCCTTCAATTCCAGCAACACTATTCTTCATCAAGTGGTGGTCGGCTACGTTGGATCCATCGATTTACCTTTGATTGAGGCCAGGAAGCGTCTTGAAACTTTAACTGCATGTGTTCGTAGACTCAGATCGGAAAGAAGGGTGAGCGGTTAAGACTTATCTTCTTAAATCTTGTTGACCGGCTAGCCGACGGTTTATCTTTATTTGTTTATTGTCTCTCACTGTTTAATTTCCTTGTGTAATTTACATCGTTTATTTGGGGATGCACCCAGTTGAGCAAACATAGTGCCATTTGCTTAATAGTTTACTTTATGTTTTTCAGATGAGGAGCATCGTTCTTCTACGCATTCAATCAAACGGTGTCAGCCTATTCAGTTCCCATCAGAATGCCCAGACAGGTCCGCCTTTGGCCTTCTATTCTTCGACAATAATATCATTTTGCGGTGCCTACAACGAAGACAGACGCTTTTTTGGATTGGTCACATCCACGAACTTGTCAAAAAGTTGCGCTTGTCACGTATTCATGGTAGAGCCGAAGCTTTTACGTCATGCTGATCACTTAAAAAGAGCGAAAGCATTCGGAATTCGTTGTACCCAGCTCCCAATTCCAAAAAGTGGCCAAGTCTTGGGACTTCAAGAATGTGCAGAATTCCCAGCAACGGCCGACCCCGTACTAAATTCAATAGTACGGCTGCACGAAGGTGGAAGTAATAACTCGTCAGTTCCAATTAATTCGTCGTCACACAGATCTCCAAGTGATGCTTCAACAAGATTAGAAGGCTCTATTTCAAGTAACAGTGACTCTGCTCTGGGATTTCGTGCCGATGAGAGTGATAAGAACGGGGGGAGAGTGTATGATATTATGGAATCTCAAGAAGCAGCGGAAGCAAAGTATTTACATAGATCCCCAGTGCCACGAAAACGACATCCCTATTCACACAAAAAATCGTATGGAGCTGTTGTTAGTCAACTTCAACATCATCATCAGCAGCAATTCCAAAAATTCGAAGACCCAGTCTCCCATTCTCATTCCAGCCATACTAGGCATCCGCCAAGTATCTCACCAGGATTGTATGCTCGCAATGATGCTGCGTCAAAACTTCCTCCAGTTCCAACGAAACCGTCTTCTTTATTGAGTGAGCTTAGTGGTACTCCTGAGGCCTGGAGACCGCAACCAAACAGGGCGGACTCTTCCAGTAGTAGCAACAACAGAATTTCACTTCATCACGGACACCATAATAACTCCAACACGAAGATAGTCAAACATGACCCCCGCTCTACCCCAACTCATATTGAAGTGTCTGTTCTGGTCACCCCTGGAGCAGAAGGGGAAGCTTCGACTTCCAAGGCTGGTAAAAGCAACGACGGCCCCCCTTCATTGAAAGTGTGCTATACTAATGGGCTAAAAATGCAGTTGAGTCGAAATGGCACAAGAAGTTTAGAAGATTTAACGTCAGATAACCTTCCACATCCGCCTCAACTGCAAGCAATAGAAACAAGTGGAATCATGGGATCCACGCCTACTTTAAACAAGGTAACTAAATGAAATTGTCTCATTTTTTCGTCATGTCTTTGTTGAACAAACTAAGCACTGACTAATAAGTTAAACCCACATTTTCTAAGTTTTAAAACAAAGCAGTGTCATAAATGTTATGTAATTTGAGCTGACCAGGAAAAAGGTCAATTTAGGTTGGGTTTGGGTGAATTATGCTCAACTGGGTAATTTTAGTCTGACTAATTTATTTTTGTTCGCTTGGCCGTTATGCTATTTAAATGTAATTAGCTTGTGCGATCGTTGAAATAATTTATCTACCTTTTTTTATGACACACATCACTTATCACAAATCACACTCCCATGGACGAGTAGGATAGAAGAGGCAGGCTAATGGCAAATTCATTTACCCTTAGGTCGCCTATAATGTGGTCGGTTAAAATTATGTCGTTACATCCTGCTCTTGTTTGCGTACTGTCAAATTAATGAGACAAATTAAATGTCCGTCCATCCATTGCGAGATAAGCCTGCCCGAAGAGCAGCATTTTGTGAGATAGGTGAGGTTAGGGAAAAAGTGTAGCGTTGAGCAGACAGACAAAATTGCATCGCACTACGTCATTGGTTTAATGTTAATGTTTGCTGATGTGAGTGAAGAGAGTTTATAATAGCCTAGCTTCGTTATTTACCCAGCAGCACTGGTCTTTTCCACTTCAATTTATCTCACTTTCTCGTCACTCGACTATCGACAAGATAAAGGATTAATTTTGCTAATTTTTGTGTTCGTGCAGGATTGTGGAAAGCGACCCAGAGACGACTTTTGGGATTTCAAAGTACCTCATCCTCCAAAGCCAAAACAAGTGATGAATTGTGTGGAGACGTGGGCAGAGAGTATTGAGAAGCTACTTGGGGACAATGCAGGGCGCGAAGTTTTTACCGTGCGTACCGTAATTTTTATGGCAGAACGAACTGAAATATTTAAAGCAAAATTATTTTATTTTTTAGGACTTCCTTCAGCATGAATTTTCTGCAGAGAACATTTACTTTTACAATGCCTGTTTGCGTTACAAGGAAGTGTACCCGAATTTGACGGAGTGTCAACGGATCTCAATGGCCTCTGCAATATTTCAACGTTATGTTCAAAATGGCGCACCTGATCCAATTAATGTGGACTTTCAGGTATTGTACAAATGAAGCTGAAATGAAATAGAGTCGACGTGAAGAGTAATTAATTTCTCTATGTTCACCTTCTTTCAGGCTCGCTCCCAAGTAGAAAAACTGCTACCACAGCCAAATATGGAAATGTTTGATCTTCCGCTAGGCCAAGTGTTTAATTTGCTAAAGTTTGACTGCTATCCCCGATTTCTGAGGTCGGACACATATCGCGACTATGCAAGTGGTGCCATACCTATTCCTCAGTATGAGGATACTTCGGACTCGGATCAAAATTCTGTCAAGTCTCATAAACTAGAAAGTGACGGGCGTAGGCGGTCTTTGCTCCCTTGGAATTTAAAGAATAGAAGTAAAAACAAGAATAAGTTGAAGGTAGGTTCGTTGTTTAAAATGATAACGAGTCAAGCGTGCACTTGGAAATACTGGATTGTCGTCACTCTCGACAATTCGGCGGATACAGTGCAGATATCAATATACGTTTAGATAGCTCTTGATGAACTCAATTTTATGAGTATTTCACTGTTGTTGAAACGCACAGCTCCAAGCTTTCTTGTACTCACTCTATTATGTCTCAACTTTCCAGGGGGAGTTGGGTCTTAACTCGGACATTTCGTTCATCCAACGAGCTGTTGTGCCACAAAATGTATGTTTGTAATTTTATGGTTCATTTCGTTGTCCTTGAATCTAATAGTTTTAATGTATTTTATAGGGTGACAGTTCCGATACTGATGACAGTAGGAGACAAAGTGTAAAACTTTGTAGAGTCACACTTCCTGATAACTCTACAACCGTCTTGCCATGTAAACCTGGAGAATCCCTGTCGGTTGTTGTTCAGAGAATTCTAGAAAAACGAGAGTTTCATTATTCTGCATTTGAAGTTTTCAATGTGTCCAATGGAAAAGTAAGTTTTACGTCATATAAGTGGACCAAGTTCTGTACCAAGTTAATTTTTGCAGGCCATGGACTTGACTCAAGAGGCTTCAGAAATGACGGCGAAAGAAATTCGAGTTGAACCTCGT